>JAOVYV010000050.1:2612490-2623775 GCA_025674545.1 Hassar affinis
CAGGTTGGTCCAATTTAGCCATGAAACCTCCCACACTAAAATGACAGGTGTTTCAGTTTCATTGTCTAACCCCTGTAAGTGTTCACAATGACAATACTGATTGGGAAAATATACACATGTTTATCTTTTGTAAACCAGACAATAGTGATGACTTTCAGGGGGTTGAACACTTTTACAAGCCACAGCATGTTTTAATTGTGGACGTGTGGGATAGTTAAAAGTTCCTCACAAGAAGTTCTGAGGTTGGAGAAAGCGCAAGAAAACGATTAGCTCCAGTGTTAGAATAATGAAGTGGGGGAAAAACCTGCACATTTAGTTTGGGGTTTATTTGTCTGACTTTTCAAATCAAACAAAATAATTGTATAATGCGTATAAGTCCCTGTACGTAACTGTTTTCTGCAGTGTGAACTGGAAAAACAAATCATTTATTCACCTTATTAATAATCTTACACATGCTACCTTAAGTTACCAAAAATTTACATGACAATCATTCAATATTTTTGTTACATAAAGCAATGGATATACTCATGCTACTGTCAGTCTTCTGCAAGTACACCTTCATGCTTCTATTTTTAGCTTTTAGTTGATTAAAGCTACATCAGCTACTCTTAATAAATAGTATGACATAGTGCATATATTCAAGAAAACATTTACAAACAGTGCACTAACATCAGTACTGTGTTGTTCTTGTATTACTGACAGTTTTAGACGTAGCCAAATGTACCATTCACATGTATCTTTTTTATGCAGTTACAATTCCAGCCACTTGATGTCGCTATAATACCATATAATACCAGTTTTCAACAACTTTCCAACCTAACTACATCTGAAAAAAAAAACCATACAAAAAAAAGACTAAAACTAAAAGACTGAAACAAGCCCCATAACAAGGCACTAGAACATGGAGACAATATTCTTCCTTCATTTTTCCAGTCTTTGCATGGTAAACAAGTTCACTGTGACTGTGTTCACAGTTTTTTTTTTCTGAAACGCAGTATCTGTAGTAAGCTTTTTTGTCATCAGCTACTACAGACAGTATCCACTCCATAATCCCCCTTTCTCAATCTTTAGAAAATATTTTACAACAGAAATGGTTCACCATAACAGAGCAATGTTGGCTTCACAGCTCCAGTGTTCCCAAGTACACCCTGAGCTTGTGTACAGTTTGGCATGTCCTATAGTACCCGTGTCCCAAATACCATGGTAGGTAGGTGGCAAATCAAATTTGACCCTTGGTGTGAACGAGTCTGTTTGCATGGTATAAAAAAAGTTGTCTTTTGTATATAAATATGCCTTGTTGCATTTGCACAGAATATACACAATGCATTAACATTTGTAATAATTAACGTACAACAGGTATATTACAAAATACAAAATAAAAGCCATATCATTAATAATATGAACAGACTGGTCAATGGTAATCTCTCATTGCCTTACAAATTTAAAGCAGCGTCAGTGTACACATTATTTTGTAAGCAGGCTGCTGTTCTATGCATTAGTCCATTTATAGTAAGTTATATATATATAACGTGTAAGCTTTTATATTCTGTTTGCTAATTAAAATCTAGAAAGCTAAAAAAATGCAATAAATCAAGTAAGCCACATTTGTACTTCTCAGACCATAATAATACAGAGATTTCTTCACTGATCACCGCATCTTATCCTTTTCCATAATAAGCAAAGACTAGGTCTATTTAATTTCCTAAGGCACCAGTTGGACAACTGAATTCATATGAAAGTTTATGATTACGGTTATGCTTAATGGCAGGCTTAATGCAATTTCTTATGTACTAATTTTGTATGACATCTAACAAAACCCAATCCCATCATGCTTTCTCATCTCTTACTAATTAATTTAGCCAGGAGGCACTGTCATTTTCAGATCTAACCAAGTTTGCTTTAGCTACTGCATTTCTCCAGCTCGCTCTGCTGTAGAGGACGGGCAGATGATGGCAAATGGCGGTTACGCTTCATGTTCAAGGAACTGATTGATGTCTTGCGGAAAGTGGAGAGCCTGTGACGGAAGTTCTCGCCTGAAAAGAAGTAAAGCATGGGGTCAAAGCAGGAGTTGGCAGCAGCCAGGCACAGTGTGATCACCACTGACTTCTGCATGTAGTTGATCTCATCACACGAGGCCCCTTGCTTCTTAAAATGGAGATGCATGGTGCGCTGTACATGGTAGGGCATGAAGCTGACCAAGAAGGCCAGCATGACAACTATGATCATGCGGATGGCCTTGGTACGCGTGCTTTGCTGCTTCTTCATTGTATTGGAGTTGGTCAACAGTGCTCGCACAATGCCAGCATAGCAAACCAGGATTACTAAGAAGGGCACAAGGAAACCCACTACGAGTGAGAAGTAATTGAGCATCACCAGCTTCTTTAGGCTGTGTGATTCCTCTGGTGGCTCAAAGCATTTGATTTTGTTGGTATTTGGGTCAACGTGCTGGCCAGAGATCAGGAACGGCGAACTGGTGGTACAGATGAAGACCCAGATGCAGACACAGACAACTCGTGCTCGCCGCTCTGTGGCCATGCGCAAATTCTGCACAGGGAAGACAATGGCCAGGAAACGAGTAAAGCTCATTGCCATCATGAAGAAAATGCTGCAGTAGAGGTTGACATAGAGCGCATATGAGCTGATGCGGCAGAGGAAGTCACCCAGTATCCAGTGGCCCTTTTGCACATAGTAGATAACCCGGAAAGGCAGAGTGCACACACACAGCAGGTCTGCCACGGCCAGGTTCAGCATGTACACATGGAAGGCAGAGGACTGGCGGTAGGTCCGGATGAGCACCAGCAGTGCAAAGCCATTACCCACCAGGCCAAAAATGGTAATAATGGAGTAGGCAGTGGAATAGACCTGGTTACGGAAGTCATCAATCGAGGGACAATCTGTGGTGTTGTTTGCCATTTTGTGGGTTCTTTAAAACAGAACAAAAATGAAAAGCATAAGGTACTGAAACACCCCAGTTTACACAGATTACAAGTTACACTTGAGACAATACAGCAGTGATAAGTAATGTTGTAAGAATGCGATTGGGAAGTTGAACTGTTATGCAGATTAGGCTTTAGTTTCAAACTAATACAAGTGCAGATTTCCTGTAAGATAATTAATTTAAAAGCACACAAATAGCATCTGGGAGGCATTGCCACTGCACAGCTGTAACAAAGCAGCTTTGTGGTAATATATATAAATGACAGATATACATTTTAATAAATTGGGGGGGGGGGTCTTTCCTCACTAACAGTGTGACTTTAACCAGGATAAAGCTATTACTGATAAAGAATAAATGATTCATTTTCCCATGTATGTAAGCAAACTGGATACACTACATTACTGGGTGTGAATGTGTGTGCCTTAGGATGGACTCTAAACAAAGACGTTTTATTAATGCATGCGTGTTAGTTTTGGCTGCTCTTCAACTCTAAGGAAGCGTGTAGACATGTTCTATCCTGTCTTGTTTTTAAATAAGCTAATCATGTACATGCCCTTATTTGCCTTTGTCATTTGTTACAAACACTCCAAATAGGCTACTGCAAGTCTGGAAGGCATTCATAGCCATTAAACGTTATGCAACTATGCAGTATGAAATAACTAGGTAGTCAAGTAGGTGTTTTTTAAATATAGTACTGTAGATTTCTTGTAGGTCTGAGGCAACGGATTGTGTGCAATGAAAGTCGCTGTTCGGTCACTTAATCATTACCAAAGTCCATAATTTTTAACGTTTCACTGTGAGATTCAGAATCATTTACCTGTTGCATTTATTAGGTTAGAGTTAAGATGCATTCCTAACAAGGCAAGCCAAGTGCATCTGCAGAACCTTTTCTAGCAAAATGATAAATAAACTAGTTTTGCATGCGTGTTACTTTACACGTAAAGGTAAACACTGAGAAAAAGTTACCCAAGATGTTGAACCGTTGAATCCCTTATGCAGGTAGTCCGCGTGTCCGTGCCAGCTGACCAGAAAGGCTTTATTCCTCAGTGGAAGATAAACGAGGCATGGGTCTGATCGCGCGTCTGATTAGAGGTGCTGTGGGACAGATGCGCGCCGTCACCGCTTGTTGTGCGAGTCAGCCTGCGGCGTTCCGCGCGCGCGAATAACACTGTGTCTGCGTGAACCACGTGCTTCATGCAATCAACCGTGCTGAACAAGCTTTAACCACAACTCTTACTGAAGCACTGTTTAACAACTGCTCTATCAGCAGTGACCATGCATGCAAGATTTTTTTTTATTATTTAACGTTTGCCTTTTTCCTGTTTTTAGTCTACTTAGTTCTACGTAATGTCGTCAGACACTGAGGTTAACTGTATATTAAGGAGAGGAATCCGTGCCAAATTGAAATGCAATTGCACACGCTTTTCCATTGTGGCATGCAGAATACGTGCATATTACATTGTTTTTTTTTAATACGTCACTTGACCTATTTAATGAAAAACAATACAGGATGATTTGCATTTTCAAAATGACATGCTGAATTCATGTCACAATTAAATACAAAACACCATGAACCCACCTCATTTTAACACTGCATTTAAACACTGACGCAAAATGAAAAGTAAAAGATCCATTACATGTGTTTAATGTCACTTGATCTCTTAACAGAAGAACTGTGTGTGTGGATTTGGATTTAAAGAATTAAATGCTGAATTTCTTGTCAGAATTGAAAACAAAGCACCTTAAGATGCAATCAGCTCAACTGCATTGTATTCCTCTCTGTTGTGAACAAGCCAAAAGAATATGCAAAGCGGGTGATTGTTTTTTGAAGAGTACAGTGTACGGTTTTTGCCAAAATGAAATGTAATTGCTATCCAATCAGAATCCTCTACTGGATTTGGGAGCATGGCAGAGAAACCAGTCAGAAGAAATCGCTTGTAGCTGTAAATTAATCCAGAGAAAATATCACAACAGAGTAAAAGAGGAAAGAATACTATAATTCTACAAATTGAGGATGGTGCGGTTACAGATGACTATGCGCTTGTTTCCAGCAGTACAACTGTGTATGACATTTGAAAATACATGCCTGGATTCTCTCTGGTGTAAGGTACAGATACGAGTAATTTATTCTGACTGGCTTCTCTGCCATGCTCCAAAATCCATTAGAGGATTCTTATTGGACAGCGATTACATTTAATTTTGGCAAATTCAACACTGCTACTCTTCAAAAAACAATCACGTGCTTTGCATTTGCTTTTGCCACAGTCACAGTGCGGGCGACACGGTGGCTGGGTGGGTAGCACTGTCGCCTCACAGCAAGAAGGTCCCAGGTTCAATCCCTGGTTGGGGTGGTCTGGGTCCTTTCTGTGTGGAGTCTGCATCTCCTCCCTGTGTTCATGTGGGTGAAGAAAATGAATGAATGAAAACGTTCACAGCACCACACAGAGGAATACAATACAGTTGAGCTGATTGAATTTTAAGCTCCTTTGTTTTCAATTCTGACACAAATTCAGCATTTCATTCTTTAAATGCAAAATAAATGCAAATAAATTGTTTTTAAATAAATAAATGTAATGGATCTTTTACTTTTCAGGCTGGCACTGTTTCCACATGTGAGTGTTTAAATGCATTGCATTTCAGTGAGGTGGGTTTGTGATGTTTTGTATTTAATTGTGATGTAATTCAGCATGTCATTTTGAAAATGTAAATCATTGTGTATTGTTTTTCAGTAAAGATATCAAGCAATGTGAAAAACAATGTAATAATCATACTGTTTTTTATTTCATATTATCATACCCACAATATAGGATATATTTCCGCTGATCTCTTTACTTTATTCTGTATACTTATTTAAAGCTATAGGGTATGTGATTTTGGAGAAACCAGCAAGAGCTCACTTGATTTTTAAAATGTCCACATGAAAAAAAAAAAATCATAGCTTCCCTCCCTCCAAAAACAACACCTCCAAAACATATGAATGTGCACTGTATGTGGGACGAATACATGAGCAAGAGAGCAGGAGGAGAGGATCTCATGTTTGGTTGTCACCTCGCTTCATTAACATACACTATATTGCCAAAAGTATTCACTCACCCATCCAAATAAGGCATTCAGACTGCTTCTACAAACATCTGTGAAAGAATGGCTCGCTCTCAGAAGCTCAGTGAATTCCAGCATGGTACCGTGATAGGATGCCACCTGTGCAACAATCCACTCATGAAATTTCCTCACTATTAAATTTTCCACAGTCAACTGTCAGTGGTATTATAACAAAGTGGAAACGATTGGGAATGAACTCAGCCACAAAGTGGTAGGCCACATAAGATGACAGAGTGGGGTCAGCGGATGCTGAGGCGCATAGTGTGCAGAGGTTGCCAACTTTCTGTAGAGTCAATCACTACAGACCTCCAAACTTTATGTGGCCTTCAGATTAGCTCAAGAACAGTGCATAGAGAGCCTCATGGAGTGGGTGTCCATGGCCGAGCAGCTGCATCCAAGCCTTACATCACTAAGCACAATACAAAGTGTCGGATGCAGTGGTGTAAAGCACACCGCCTCTGGACTCTAGACCAGTGGAGATGTGTTCTCTGGAGTGACGAATCACGCTTCCCCATCTGGCAATCTGATGGATGAGTCTGGGGTTGGTGGTTGCCAGGAGAACGGTACTTGTCTGACTGCATTGTGCCAAGTCTAAAGTTTGGTGGATGGGGATTATAGTGTGGGGGTGTTTTTCAGGAGTTGGCCTCGGCCCCTTAGTTCCAGTGAATGGAACTCTTAATGCTTCAGCATACCAAGAGATTTTGGACAATTTGGACAATTTTGAACAATATCATGCTCCCAAAAATGTGGGAACAGTTTGAGGATTGTCCCTTTCTGTTCCAACATGACTGCGCACCAGTGTACCAGTTATGAAGGAGTCTGCTAGGCCTACAAAAATAGCAAGTGAATACTATGTTGGTTGACCAAAATATAAGAGTAATGCAACTGACATCATGGATAGGTAAAGCAATTTAATTTGATCCTTTTCCACCTATAATATCATTTATTAATGTCTGTGTGTTTTAATATTGTAATTTAATAGTCTGGATATTTTAATATTGTGGAATGTAAATTAATTTCCTTTTTAAAAGACTGATCAATTTATGTATTTATTGGTAGCCTAACACCACCATTCCTATATCTGATACTGATACACAGGAAAGTTCACTTTCAGAAAAGTTTTATTGCCATCTGTTGTTTTGCACCCTGCCATACTCAGATCAGATGTTTGTCAGTGCAGATTAGATCACCTGATAAAACACCTTCTTTTATTTTATGTGCACTCTGTCAGATGATATCAGTCATAAGCTTACACATTTATGTCCATAAAATTGTCAAAATGATACTTACATATTTGTTCTTTATTTAAACATATACTTTATTGTGTAAATATATTCTGCCTGTCACTGGTGCTGACATGCACATGCATATGAGCCCATGTCAAGCATGACACTACAGACATTCCAATTTAAAAGCATGTTAGAGTTTGTGAGGTTCAGTATGGAGGTTATTCCAGTCTTTATTGAGACCTGAAACGGTCTCTACCTATAACCAGGTATAAGAATTACTGGTAAATTATATGTGATCCAATTTTCTGCATTGTCATGATGATTTTGTATGTCTGCTCAGAGCCTGGTTCAGAATCTTGTAAGGGCATAGCCTTGAGGTTTGTTATAAGCCCATATAAGATAAGAATGTCACACTAGGCCTAGGGAAGGCCTTGTGAGATTCTGAAAGTATAAACATATATGACACACTGGGCTGGAGTAGTGTTTTACGAGATTCTGAAGTATAACCATATATGATAAGAATGTTACGCTGGGCTGAAGTAATGTACCACGAGACATATAGGATAAGAATGTTACGCACAAATTAGGTAATGTTTTACATGCACACTTGTGATACAGCCTTTCTATATATTCTGTGAGTTCTGTACGAATAAATCAGACACTGTTTCTCAAGCTACACTGTGGTCTGAGTCTCTTTGTGTCTCCGAGCGCTCGTATTTCCAGCAGCAAGGTCACGGGAAGGCAAGGGTTGACAGCAGAGAGACAAGACGCCCGTTCCAGCTCTGGCTAAACTTTAGCGAACCCAAATAATTTTGAAGGGATTGAGAGCTACCTTAAACATCAGTCCTCTTCAAGACCCTCTTCTGGCATGAAGATGTGCTCACTGAACCTGCAGCAAATGAAGGAGGATGAGCACATTTGACATAAAGATGGTTATGCAGACTGATGACATGCTTGACTCATTGCAGGGATGATGCTCAAGAAGCTTTTTAATGATACCAAGTTGTTACCAAGCAGTACAGGGTCTTATAGTGTCTTGTACCCTTTATCTATGAACCTTCCAGATCTGCTTGTGACATTACATTGCTCCTGGTCATGGAACAGTATGTAAACAGAACCTGTATAACACTTTGAATTGTTTGATTGGCTGGCTTTTTATAACAACTCAAGGATACGTATGTTTTTTTTTCCATAACAAAGAACAAATGGATAGTAATGGCCCTCTTCTTTGGATAATCTTTGGAAAATTTGGATAATCTTACAGAATGGACCTTATATTGCACACAGGTGGAAGAATTACATGACTAATAATCAGTAGTCATAGTTTATCTAATTAAGTGACGTCTTGTGGCACCTGATTGAATTAGGGCCAGTAGTTTGCAAACGATATTGTTTTCCCCCTTCCCATTTGAATTCTTTTCAGTTATGGGATCTAACACTACATAATGCGGGAAACATTAAGGGGGTAAATATTTGTACAAGGCTTCCACAGGGACCGTGGCATCAATCCATCCAGAGTAAACCAGATAATAAGGAAGTTTGCACTTAACAATTGTGTTTACATAAACAAATAAGACATAATAAGAATAAACTTGGAAGACTAGGTCTATTTCAGAGAAGGAGAAATACTAGGATTCATGTATACATTTACACATACACACACACACACACACACACACACACACGCACACATATTTTTTTTACACCAAGCACTAAATGAAATAACAATGCCAAACTGATCTTGTCCTGACACAGGCATCTGTCTCAAGTTCTGATCTTGGAAACCAGATAATTATAGGTGAGGCCAAATTACATTTTCTGTTTCTTTCAGGAATTACACAGAAGTCTACTATTACTGGGTCAAACAACAATTTGTTATCAGCATTAAGATATCAGTGGCTATTTATATGTCTTTTGAGTTGCTTCTGCATTAAAATCAGCTGAAGAGCTGTAGTATACTGCATGCAAGTAGGTCTTGAAAAAACGAGCCATTAGAATATTTAAATTGGCAAAGATTTATTATTATTATTATTATTATTATTATTATTATTATTATTATTATTATTATTATTATAGTGTGCGTCTGCCACCAGAACTAGGGAATGGATTGGTTGGACTGCTTATTAGGGGAAAATTTATGCATGGTTCCCAGCATGCATTGCAGGCTAGGGGTGGGACATAGGTCGGCCTATCTCAAATGACATCTTTATGGAATAAAAGCAGATGGTAATCTCGGGCAGCCATCAGTAAGTACACTTCAAAGTATAATGCCAAACCACACATACTGGATTTGTGGTTGTTGACAGACTCATCCCTATTGCTAAATACTCAAGAGAAGGTGGGATCAGGAGTATTGCTTTTGAGTTTTAGACACAAGTAGCAGATTTCTTTTCAGTGTTATTGAACAACATAGGTATTCAACCTAGGCATTAACGTCAAAACCATGGCATGAAAAACACAGAACAAAAGCCAGACAAAGAAAGGTGTAAACCATGACCTAAATAAACAAACTAATGAGGTTGAAACAGATGAGAGTGATTGGGGACATGTAATGGGGTCATGTGATGTGCAAGGGCTGATGGGACACATGCAGCTCCTGACACACCTCATTAGTGCCGAAGGGGGTCAAACCACACAGGACAAGTGTAGTGTGGCATTACCTGCAGGGCAGGGTTAGATGGTGGAGCCACAAGCTCTTTCCTGATGCTAGGCATGAACATTGTGCCATCTGCTTCTGGTGTGGTTGTGGCACTGCAGGCCATCCCATCAAACCTGTTCAGTTGTGTAAACTTAGCCATCATACCGGTATTACCAACCTCAACTCCACTCTTTGGCCACAAGAGCAGTGAGTCGGTTGATCCACCTCTGGTTCTGCACCTCCTGAATCTGCTCCTCCTGAGCCCATGCATCGTATCATCTCTGCTGCTTCAATTTTGTTGGTCTGGCTTTTAGTCACAAGTGGAAGCGTAGGCAGAAGCAAGTGCAGAGCAGTCTTTATTAAAAGAAACAAAACACTATCAAACCACACAAAACAAATGGCAGAAAAGAAACATGCAAACCATGACCTACACACACAAACTAAACTAAACACAATCTTTTTATTTTACTCTTGACTTAAAATTGATCAAGTCAGGAGATCATGAGAGAGTTTTTCACATAACACTGTGACCTTATGTTACCCAAATTGCAGAACAGAAGAGAAAAAAATCATAAAATACAGTACAGTAAAATACAATACAGTTTAATTTTTATCAATTTACAAAATGCAAAGTGAGTGAACAAAATAAAAATCTAAATCCAATCAATGTTTGGTGTTACTACACATTGCCTTCAGACCAGCATCAATTCTTATAAGTTCAAACTTCAAAAAAGTCACTTATAAGGGATTCTGTAGGATTATAGTCAGGTGTATGATCAACCAAGTATGCCAAACTGGTGCTTATGATCATCAATTTCACATATAGGTTGAAACATAGTCATTAACTGAATCATAAACAGCTGTGTAGGAGGCTTAAATCTGGGTGAGGAACAACCAAACTCTGCTACCAAGGTGAGGCTGTGGAAGACAGTTTCATGTCACAGGGCATTCACCATGGCAAGACTGAGCATTAAATTTTTTTTAAACACATAGAAACACATAGATTTATGATACACATAACTAGGGCCAGAGGGAGGCCAAGAGCAGTTTGGAGTAGGAAGGGATTAGAAGGAGGGAAAAAGAGGTTAGAGCGGTTAGTTTGTTAGAGGTGTTAGGAGAGCAAGTGCTTTTGAAGAACTCAGTCTTCAGAAGTTTTTTGAAAATAGCGAGGGACGCCCCTGCTTTGGTAGTGGTCAGCAGCTTGTTCCACCATCGGGGAACTAGGGACAAGAACAGCCTGAGCTTTGTGAGTATGTTTGGCAAAGCTAGTCGGCGTTCGTAGGAGCAGCGCAGCAGCCGGAGGTTAACATACACCTTTAGCAGAAGATGCAGGTAGGAGGGAGCCTGTCCCGACAGCACTTTGTAGGCCATTGTAAGTGCT
>JAOVYV010000050.1:2623875-2636464 GCA_025674545.1 Hassar affinis
CAGGCTGGTCCAATTTAGCCATGAAACCTCCCACACTAAAATGACAGGTGTTTCAGTTTCACTGTCTAACCCCTGTACACTTTAAAAAAATAGGATGGTATACTACTATGTACATGTGCACACATTATAACACTTCTCAACATGTTTCAGACTACCACTCTGGTCTCAAGTGAAACCATAGCTAATCTTACAGTTGCCAATTCATTTATTTTGTATTTAAAAAAGAAAATGAGAATAACATCACCAAAAGTAACAGAACGTAATCTACATTTTTAAAGTAACCCCAACCCTGTAATTGTGGCATGTTTGTGGCAAGTTTGGACACTCTTCAATTATAAGGTGTTAGAACTTATTTAACTCATTAGGCCTTAACTGACTCATTAGGACTTCGTAACAAGATCAAGAATTGTCAGTAGAAATAATAATTGATTCCAGAGCATAATATTTCTTTGACTCTTCAAACCTAGTGCTAAAATTCAACAGCCATGGGCTCTTCTAAACCAGTGACTGAGGATTTGAAAATTAATCTTATTGATGCCTACAAAGCAAAGGAAGAACAGATTTCAAAGATTTAAAAAAAAGTGCCCCTTTTTTAAGTCTAGGATTATGAATGCAGTTGCAACGCCCAAATCT
This sequence comes from Hassar affinis, assembly GCA_025674545.1. Lineage (NCBI taxonomy): Eukaryota > Metazoa > Chordata > Actinopteri > Siluriformes > Doradidae > Hassar > Hassar affinis. Next base: position 2,624,509 of record JAOVYV010000050.1, read on the forward strand.
GAATGTTTCTTATGTCAATCATAGGGCTGTTTTTAACAGGGTTATGTGCAAATACAGTTTAAGTTAGTTTACAGTTTAGTTTAGCTCGGCCAGATTATCCACATCTGCGCCTTGTTTGGGAGGAGAGCCCGCATTGGCTCTCCCTTCTTATTTAAGGCACTTTCTGGCTGAGCCTCCTAGCAGGTCAATGGAAATCTACATGACGTTTTCCCTGCCGAAGCTAAGTCTCGTTTTGTCTATTCACGTTTCTAGGGGTTTTCACGCTCACTTTGCTAATTTTTGCCCTTCTGTTTGTTCTTGTTTTTTGCAGACATTCAAGCCGAGGTGAGGAGCACGGACTTACCCGTTTCTGGACTTATGACTCCCTACTGCTGCGGCATAGTTTATGTTCCGATTTAACCCTCAGCAAGCCCGGTGGGCTATGTTCTTTGCCCGATTTGATTTCGTGATGTCATATCACCCCGGGCCAAAAAATGCCGACGCTCTGTCCAGGGTCTATGATAAAGAGTCAGATCACGTTGTTCAACCCATAATTTCTCCCTCTAAGTTTGTCAACAGGATCACCTGGGACCTACACCACCTCATCCATTCCAGTCAGCCTAGCAGAAACCCCAGCCAATGTCCTCCCGGCCTATTGTTCGTCCCTTCTGAGTTCTGCAGTCGCCTCATCGCCTGGGCTCACGTTGCACCTGGAATGGGACATCCCGGTACCCGGAGGACCCTGGACCTCTTGGCTGGCATGTACTGGTGGGAAAACATGAGTAAGGACATAAATGACTATGTTGGTTCATGTTCGGTTTGTGCTATGGCAAAACTTCATCACCGATCTACCCTCGTCTGAAGGTAAGACGGTCAATTTTGGTATCGTAGATCGGTTCTTGAAGTCGATCCAGTGTGTGGCCCTGCCTAGCTTGCCCACAGCCCTAGAAATGGTGGAGGTCCTTTTCGACCATGTCTTTCATTATTACGGGACCCCTGAGGATATTGTCAGCGACCATGGGCCCCAATTCACCTCCAGAGTCTGGAACAATTTCATGAGCAAGCTCAGGGTCACGGTGAGCCTCACCTCGGGTTACCATCCACAGGCCAGTGGGCAGACTGAGAGGTCAAATCAAGAGCTGTTGAAGTTCCTGAGGATGTTTTGCCATCGGCGTCCTCAGGACTGGGAGAGGTATTTGCCTTGGGTGGAGTACGCCCAAAATTCCCTCAAACATTCTGCAACTAACCTCACCCCCTTTCAGTATGTCCTAGGTTACCAGCCTCCACTGTTTCCGTGGGGCGCCACCGAGAAGGACACGCCGCTGTTGACTTATGGTTCAGGAAGTGCGAGCGGGTGTGGGCTCTCACCAATCAAGCCATCGGTAAAGCATCTGTAAAAAGAAATTTGCTGACCGATGTCGGAGGGATACTCCCATCTATCATCCTGGTGATAGGGTATGGGTCACGACCAAGACTCTCCCTCCGACGTTTGGCAAAAAGAAACTCGCCCCACGTTACTTTGGGCCTTTCCCCATAGTCAAGCAGATTAACAAGCTCCCCTGACATTGCAGGATCCATCCCACATTTCACGTTAGCTAGTTGAAGCTGGCCCGGGATGGACGTCTGGCCGAAGCAGGGGAGGGACCCCAAGTGCCAGAGCCAGTGGAAGCTGAGGGTGAGGTAACCTACACGGTTCTTGACATCCTCGACTCCAGGCGCAGAAGAGGACAGATTGAGTATTGGGAGGGGTACAGCGCCAAGAAGAACAGTTGGGTCGGGGCGAGGGACATTCTAGACCCTTTACTAAAGTCCGACATCCTCGACTCCAGGCGCAGAAGAGGACAGATTGAGGCTTGGGAGGGGTACAGCGCCAAGGAGAACAGTTGGGTCGGGGCGAGGGACATTCTAGTCCCTTTACTAAAGTCCGATTTACACCAGCGCCACCCCAACAAGCCTGCCCCCCGCAGGCCCGGCAGTCCCAGAGTCAAGAAGAAGGCTCCCGGAGGTAGCCCTTTGGGGGGTGGTTCTGTCACGTCAGTGGCCACTAGCGGCCACCACATGACTTTGTCAGCGAGCTCACACCGAGGCAGAGGAAGACGGACTTCTGGCTTCACCTGCAGGTAGCTCGGCCAGATTATCCACACCTGCGCCTTGTTTGGGAGGAGAGCCCGCATTGACTCTCCCTCCTTATTTAAGGTGCTTTCTGGCTGAGCCTTCTTGCGGGTCAATGGAAATCTACATGATGTTTTCCCTGCCGAGGCTAAGTCTCGTTTAGTCTATTCACGTTTCTAGCGCTTTTTGCCATGTTTCACGTTTGTTCTTTCAGTCATGTTAATTCACGTTCACAAGGCTCACGCTCACTTTGCTAATCTTCGCCCTTTTGTTTGTTCTTGTTTTTCGCAGACGTTCAAGCCAGAGTGAGGAGCACGGACTTACCCGTTTTTGGACTTATGACTCCCTACTGCTGCAGCATAGTTTATGTTCTGAATTTCTCATTTTGTTTAGCTCCCACTCTGTGCTATTTTTATGTTTTCTCAGACTCTGTAAATAAACTCTGCACCTGCTTCCTACTCGGACTGTGTTCTTACATACACCCATAACCTGAAATGTAATTTATTATGATTTTATGTGATACCTCAACACAAAGTAGAAAGTAATTATGAAATGGAAAGAAAACAATACATAGTTTTCAAAATGTTTAATAAATTAAAAGATGTGAAAAGTGTGGCATGCATTTGTATTCAGATACCCCTAAATAAAATCCAGAGTGACCAACTGCCTTCAGACATCACCTAATTAGTAAATAAAAGTAATGTCCACGTTTAATGTAATTTATTCTCAATATAATTACAAATGTTCTATGAGAGCCTCAGATGTATGTTGAGAACATTAGTGATCAAATAGCATCAAGAAAACCAGACAGGTCATGAAGAGACCAGACAGGTCAGTGATAAAGTTGTGCAGAAGTGTAAATCAGGGTTGGACTATAAAAAAAATATCCCAAGCTATGAACATTTCACAGAGCACTGCTCAATCCATCACTCAAAAATGGAAGGAGTATGGCACAACTGCAAACCTACCAAGACATGGCTGTGACCTAAACTGACAGCCCAGGCAAGAAGAACACTAATCTCCACAAATTTGGCCTTTATGGAAGAGTGGCAAGAAGAAAGCCATTTTTGAAAGAAAGCCATAAGAAGTCCCATTTGCAGTTTGCCCTCTCATGTAGGGGACACAGCAAACATGTAGTAGAAGGTGCTCTAGTCTTATGAGACCAAAGTTGAACTTTTTGGCCTAAATGCAAAACACAATGTGTGGCAGAAAACTAACATCACACATCACCCTGAACACACCATCCCCACTGTGAAAAATGGTGGTGGCAGCACTGTGCTGTAGGGATGCTTTTCTTCAGCAGGGACAGGGAAGATAGAGTTGATTGGAAGATGGATGGAGCTAAATACAGGGCAATGCTGGAGGAAAACCTGTTAGAGGCTGCAAAAGACTTGAGACTGGGGTAGAGGTTCACCTTCCCGCAGGGCAATGACCCTAAACATACAGCCAGAGCTACAATGGAATGTTTTAGATCAAAGCATATTCATGTGTTAGAATGAATGACAACGATGACAAAATGAAACTTTGACGTTTCATGAAGAGTAGTCTGTGTGTAGCTTATATAACAGTGTAAATTTATTCTTCCCTCAAAATAACTCAATATACAGCCATTAATGTCTAAACCACCGGCAGCAAAAGTGACTACACCCATTAGTGAAAGTACCTGAAGTGTCAATATTTTGTGTGGCCACCATTATTTTCTCCATTTTCATTATTTAACTCTACTGGGCATGGAGTTTACCAGAGCTTCACAGGTTGCCACTAGAATGCTTTTCCACTCCTACAGGATGCCAGTGTTGTCCCATGAAAAGATATACTTAAATATCTGCAGAAATTTGAGGGGTGTACTCACTTTTGTGATACACTGTTTGGTATTCTGTTTATCTGATTCCGTGTTTTATTTTATTGTATTTTATTGTATCTTTTTTTAAAATTATTTAATTTTTGTGTGTACTGCAGGGCTGTTTACTTGTAAAGGGGCAAATACTTCTGTTTGACTATTATGACCACATTTGCAAATAACAGTGAAGTAATTAAAACTGTGAGCACATACAAAATTGTGCAATGAATAAAGATTTGCTATTAGGTAAACTTTTGAGTTCATTGTTTTCCTGTTGTTAGGAACCACCAGACCACGCCCACTTCCCTTCCGCGTTCCTCTAGTCCCGCCTTCTAATTCCGTTCTCTCTCCTCACTGGGTGTGGCTGTCCCTACTTCCAGTTCCATTTTCTATTTCTAGGTCTCCTCTTTTGAACTGGCTTTGTGAAGTTTTGGTTTGCCCAGCCTGCCATTTCTGAGCGTTTTCATATCTCTTTAGACAGCATTGTTTCGTCAGTTTGTTCCTGCTTCTTCTGAGTGAGTGTGTCTTTCCGTGCGTGGTGAGTGCGTGACTGCCCTGTGTGTGTGCGTTTGTTGCGTGCTTGCGTTTCCCGCGTTCTTGTGTGCGCGTGTGTGGGGCTTCCTGTTTCGTTTTTGTCTTGTGCTCCTTTTGTTTGTTATTTTCGTAGCTTAGGCTATTTCCTTTCTTGTTTAGGGGCTTCCCTATTTTACTTTGCAGTGCGTCGAGTCAGCCGGCTGTTTGCATTGGTTGCAGCGCCAGTCGCTCGCACGCTGGTTCATGTTCCCCTGTCCTTCTATTGTATATAGCCTACTAACCACACACTATTCTTTGTCTAGACACCCTTTCATTATTAACCCATGGTGTCCCGGACCCCTCTCTCTCTCCTTCACTTTCGCTGCTCCTTTCTCTAGCTCTCTATTTTCACCCTCGCTCACCTGGGCCCGCTCAGCCAGTTTTCACTCTCTCACTTCCCCCGCTGTCTGTCTCCGGAGCCCTTCCGCTTCGGCCTCTGTCTTCCTTCCCCGTCCGATCTCCTCCTCTCATCCGGACGGCTGCTCCTATTCCGTCTCCTCCCTCTTTTCCCTACGCTCATCCCAATATTTGTTGTTTTTGGCTGGTCTCTCCCCTGTGCTTTATCTCCCGGCAGATTCCTCACGACGCCCGCTACCCCTGTCGTCGTCCTGCCTCCCGTCTCGCCTCCTGGGACCTCCTAGCACAGCACCTCCTCTCCAGTTCAACTACCCATCACCTCATACTGATTCTCAGTCCTGTTCTTTACAGTTTTAAAATAAACTTGGACTTTATTGTTCTGCATCTACGTCTCCTCATCACATTATTTCACCAGTTCATAACACCTGTAGTCTCAAGTTATATAATTATCACAGTACAGCAAATATTTTCCTATGGTAAAACATGATTTGAGATGATGACATAGGGATGACTCCTGAATGACATAAACGTAGCACAAAAAGTAAGGAAATTTGTGTTTGGTAGATTATTTTTTTGTTGTAACAATGCTTATTGGCCGTTGGAAAGCCTGTTAATTTCCTTTTTAAATGGTGCCACATTTGTAAGGAACCTGCATTTGTGGGATGAGCAGTAGAGCTGAGAATGTGGGTTGTGGCCATGAAAAAATTTGCCAAATATTCTCTGCCATTGCCAAACAGCTTATTCTGCCATTGACTCGTTTGGTGTTTGGTGGACTGGAAGTTTGAAGAAACAAGACATAATGGCAATTTAACAATTTATTTGTTTAACAAACAGAAGCCTCAGTAGTGTGTGGAAGAACCATACACAGCCACAACAGCCTGGCGCCTCCTCCTCATGCTGGTCACCAGCCTGGTCACACACTGTTTGATGGCATCCCATTCTTCAATCAGCATTTGTCGCACGTCAGCCAATGTGGTTGTGTTGGTCACTCTGGCATGAACTGCATGCCCAAGCTGATCCCACAAGTGTTCAATGGGGTTGAGGTCAGGACTGCTGGCAGGCTATTCCATCCTCTCCACTCCCAAATTCTGGAGGAGTCTCTGATAAACCCCACTCTGTAGGGGTGAGCATTGTCATCTTGGGGTATAGAGTTCTACCACTGGTTGCAGAATTTCATCTTGATATCTCTCTGTCACTGCCTCCACCAAAAGATGTCACTCTATCAGTGCCGCAATCAGCATAGAGTTATCCGCGTCTTCTCCACACTTTGACCTTAGGATCCAAATACCATAGGCAGAATATGGACTCATCGCTGAACATAAAGTTCCTCCACATTTTCTGGTTCCTGTGCACGTGTTGCTGACACCAGTTTAAACGGGCCTGATGGTGAAGGGCAGTCATGGCAGGCCTCCTGGTAACCCGATGAGACCGGAGATCAGCAATCAGGCACCTGTTTGGCCGCACCTGGGGGTACCAGAAACTCAAAATAGCAACAATAGCAGCAGCAGAATAAGCTATAGAAGCTGTTAATCTACCAAACATAAATTTCCTTCCTTTTTGTGTTATGTTTAGAATAAAGATATTCAGAATATGTTTAGAACATATTCAGAAAATCTTATGTGAACACTGTGGTATCCTTAAATCAACATTGTACATAAGACACAAATGACATAAGCAACGAATATCTTTGAGACAATGAAAACAATTACATTTCTATAATTGCCACCAAAGCTTTGAAGTTTAGTTTCTGCATATTGCCAAAGCTGAAAATCACAGAAACCTGCTGGGTAACTTCCTGGGTTGCTGCAATAATACTGGAGTGATGAAGAGCACTAATTAGAAATGGACTCATAAAAAGATAACAATTAGCTGTTATCTATCTTTCCCACAAATTTCCTAAGAGATGTTGTGAGAAAAATACTTTCTGATTTGCCCTGCCTTTTGGTTCCAGTCAATACAAAGGAGTGGTGCTGTTCTCTCAGACTAAAGTGCTCTTTAATGTTGTGTTGTTAACAGTTTAAGTAGCGTGTGCAAGTAGGCAAACTTTCTAATGCAATATTTTGCAATACTGCAATACTATAATGCAATACTTTCTGATTATCATCTAAGTATGACAAATTTAAAGGGTTTGCTCCTAGGAATGACAGACTTGAAATAATCACATGCTGGCTTGTGGAAACATTGTAGATGTTAATTCAGTACTGGGGAATTTGCTGTATACTGTACAGGTGAGATTTCCTCATTTCCTGACCACCATTAAGCAGTACTGGAATGCCAGCCTTGGCTGTTATTCTTTACCATCTAGTGTCATGGTCCAAAGATTGTTAACTAAATACTGAAGTTTCTTTTCTCATTTGAATTTGAATGCATGCCAAAGAATACAAACCAAAGGTACATTTCCTTGTACAGTCCAGAGACCTTCTAGAGGGAAAGTCTGTCTGAATTAAAAGTGCTGACTAGAAAAATGCACTATTAATGAAATCTTAAAATGTGTGCTCCCCCTGCCCTCTACTGGACAACTAGAGGTTCAACACAAAAGTCTCAAAAACATTGCCTCTCATATATGGATCACACTTTCTACTTCTGTCTCTTCCCCTTAGAACACAGCAACAAAACTGTGTATCAGATATGTAGGACAGAATCACACTGTGGCTTTTGAACCAGTTGGCTCTAGCTTAATGGGGTGAAAGGACATACAAGAATAATGTGTTACGGTTTTCTAAAATTCCAGATGACCTGTTTAACTCCTAGTTCTCAGAAGGTCTTCCTTGGCCATTAGATAAAACAATTCTTCAGGGATGATGTGAAAAATGAACTCCAAGAGGAAAGAAGGAGCACTTTTTTTAAGATCAACTAAAAAATAACAGGATGAGAGAGTCAGTTATGCTGACCTGGGTATTAGGGACAGATGAATGAGAAAGAATGATAAGGGAAGAATGCTGGGAAAAAGCAGAAACATGCAAAGGAACAAAGGGCTTTCAGAAAACGTTTGAAAATAAATTATTATCAAATTAATTTTGGTAACTGTTGAGTTCTTATATTTATTGTACAGATATTAGCCCATGTGGCTGGTCATATGAAATTAATGAGTTTAATCTAAACCTTAGTAAACTCAAAAGATTTAGGCCTATAAATAATGTGATCTTGGACCTAATGTGATTTGACAGGAATTTCAGGAATAAAAAGATTTATTAGCTCCAATAAATACCCAGAATATTCTTGTATACACTTAAATTATGATCTTAATAGTCAACAAGTTTGGAGGGGAACTGCAAAATCAATTTTACAAAATTAATAAATGGCTTAAAAATATCTGATTTAAATAACATCAATATATTAATCAAAGATGAAAGTGTCTAATGTTTAAGTGGCCTCTAGGAACCAAGAGCTAAGGAGTTAGTGTACTTCTTTCCTCGCTGCTAGGTTACCATGCCAATTAGCATGGCCACCACAGAGCGGGAATTGTTCATGAGTTCCCGGAACAAATCCATTAAAGTGAGGGCCTGGGGGGAGGGTCCTGCGTGGAATCACAGTTTTCCTTTTATGCTCTTTTAGGACCTGACAATAGTAGCCTGAGTGGTGTGGTATCTGAAGTAGGGTACACCCGAGACACACATCACTACAACTATTCAGTTCATAGTGCAAACCTGGCTTTTGTCCAGCTTTCATTTTGAGAAAGGTATTTTTTGTTAGTTTTTTTAAAGGATAATGTTTCACAAATAGGTGAGCAGTATGCAAAGGCTTTGCAGAAACATGATGCTAAGCAAGTACTTTTTATATCCTGGTAGAAGACAGTAGGTCATTGTTACACTTTCTGTGTTTTAGTATTCTTATTTAGTATTGATAGTTTTAATGGTATGCCCAGGCATTTCCACACAATTTATTTATTAATGTTACTCAATGTTTACTTTGAGTAGTAGTTCATTGTCCCTTAACACAGTCTAATAGTTGTCATACCCCAGTATGCTTTAAATATTTATCTGGGAGAGCCCTTGCTGATGCAGTATAACTACCTTGTGTCTTATTGCTGTGCACAATCTTGCCATTGTGTATGCCCTGTGACATCAAACTGTCTTCCACGACCTCACCTTGGTAGCAGAGTTTGGCTGCTCCTCACCCAGTTTTTTTGGGAAAGGTTCGTCATACCAAATATTGATTTGATATTTCATTCACTGCATTTTGTTACTTGATGAAAAAAAAAACTTTTTTCCAGAAATGGAAATCTGATTGTATTTTGTAAATATAAAAAAAAAAATAGAATGCGACACCTGCAACACAACCAAAAACGTTGGGACAGAGAATAATTAAGACAATTAATACAAGTAAAACTGTCATGGTTCACCACTTTGTGCCGAAGTTCATGAGAGAATTGTCAGTCAGTTCAAATACATTGTTTCTCAGGACAAGATTGCAATTAATTTAGGTCTTTCACCATCTACAGTTCATAATATCATGAAAAGATTCAGGGAGTCAGGAAAAATCTTGGTGTGTAAAGGCAAAGATGGAAACCATTGCAGAATGTGTGTAACCATCAAGCACTCAGGCGGTATTGTTTGAGAAACCATCATACTACTGTGATGGACATAGCCATATGGGCTCAGGAGTACATTGCAAAATAATTGTCCCTTACCACAGTCTGCTGCTGCATCAAGAAATGCAATGTGAACTGTATTATGCGAAGAAGAAGCCATATATTAATTTTGTGCAGAAATTCTGGGAAATTCATCTGAGAAATTCATCTAAGTCATCTGTGATTGATTGAAAGACTGAAACTTTTAAATGACCTTTCCATTTATTGAAGTTCAAGATTTAATTCAGTTTTATTTCTAAAGCTCTTTTAGGCATTGTCCCAAAGAATCTTTACAAAGACATAGACTGCTGGCACAACTTTTTAATTTATATAACATTTATCCCTAATGAGAAAACAAGGTGTGATTCAAAACCTATGTGTAAAAGTAATTGCCTCCAAATCAACCATTTAACCAAATTCAATTGACTATTGGCTTCGGTTTGACTAGCCACACAGAGGCATGATTACTGTCAGACCTGTAGAATATAAACATCACATAGAACCTGTCTGGAAATGTGAAGCAGACTAGAAGGGCTTAAAAAGCAACACATTATGCTACATTCTAAAGAGATTCAAATACATATGCTAAACAAAATGATTGAAATCTACTGAAAAGGGTTACAAAGCCATTGCTAAGGCTCTGGGACTCTAGCAAACCACAGTGAGAGCCTCCATCCACAAATGGAGGCAACTTTGAACAATGTGAACCTTTCCAGGAGTGGCTGGCCTACCAAATATCACAAAGGTGGAACATCTTGGAAGACAGGGGTTCTTCTACGTTTGGCATAAATTAACAACACATTCCATCATAAGAACTCCAATCCAAGTCAGGACCTGGATAACTTGTCATAACTGAGGGAACCATGGATTCTGGTCTCTATCATAAAATCTCAAAGGAGAATATCTGCCTGTCACTTAAAGCTCGAATGCACTTCTGTTATACTGCAGAACAGTTTTGGAGTGGCTGTGTCAAAGTATTAAAAATTATCCTATATGATAGTTTGTCCAATTACTTTTGAGCCTGAAAAACTGGAGGGACTATATAAAAATGGCTGTAATTCCTAAACAGTTAATGCATTTTTTTATATTATATGTGGTAGGAGGTGTGAACAAAGCTTTAGGCATATGAAGACGTCAAGAAATATACACTTACCTAATAGCAATGAGTCATCTGATGAATGCCAATGTCACTGCATTTCATGGCATTGTGAATTGTTTTCAGACAGACAATTCACCATCCTTGGGCAGGTCAGATAGCAGGTCTGAATGACAGGAAAATAGAGCCAACCTCAATAACAGGGAACAGAGGAGATGGTCCTTGGCTTTCACAGGTTATAAATAACCTATGACTATAGTCTAGTCATGCAGATCAGAACAGCAGAGGAAACAGCACACTGGAAAAGTAAGTGAGCCACCTCCCATGTGTAGTGCCTTTAATTGGAGAGCATTAGCTCAGCAATGTACCATATACAGTATCTAACTACACATTATCTATACAGCGTAGTGGCTGATAAAAAAAGCTCCACTTCATTGGTGTATTTCATTGGTGAAATACAGAAGGAATCTGTTATTGAGCAGAGTCTTCAGTTGACGTTCTGAATATTGGCTCACTGGCTTCCACTGAAATAAATTTTTAAACTCACAAAATTTGTGTAGCTATTTGTGTAGCTATTTGTCTAGCTAAAAGGCTTTTGACCTTGAGAAACTTTCCATGCTATGAAATAAAACATTTAAACAAGGAAGACTCCTGTATTTTACCAACTTCAGCTCCACATTTAATAAAATGGCTACAAACAAAGCTGGCATCCTGATGGACAGGAAACTGTGTGGCGCTTGGGAAGCTCACCTCAGCCTCCGACCCACAGAAGTTGACTTCCACAGGACTGTCTGTCTCTCTACCCCAGCAATTGGACATCTGCTGTGAAGCTTTTAAAGTTTTCTGTAAACAGAGCCCTAGAACAGCTGGCATCCTGCTACATTTTCAAGTTAAATGGTTAGGGAATTTAGGATAAAAGCCCTCGTCTCGGCTTCCCCTAAATATCAGGATCTCAGCTGTCACCCTAGCAAAGTCTTTTGAAATAACTGGAGCAATGTCTTGGGATGTCAAATGGACAAATAATAAGGATTACAAAGCAAGGCACACTGAACCACTGAACATCAAACAAGCTGTATTTGCAACCTTCAGGGATGAGGTATCAAGCCATAATAACAAGCAAAGCAGGACAGGAACAGGAACATCAAATGACAAACCCTACTGCATTAACTTAACAATATTTATTACACCACATTTATTGTTTGGTGGATTCATTTATATTGCTTTAATTATCACAAAGAAGCTTTACAGACATTTCACTTAATCATAGAAATCATATAATTACAGAAAATCATATAATTACTTTAACTTACAAAGTGCAATGTCTGAAGTGCATAGGCATTACTCTTACTCTGTTCATTCATTCATTCATCTTCTTGGCCGCTTATTCCTTTTCAGGGTCACGGGAGAGCCGGTGCCTAGCCGGCCACAT
>JAOVYV010000050.1:2642999-2658926 GCA_025674545.1 Hassar affinis
GAACATGCAAACTCCACACAGAAATTTCCCAGGTCGCCCCACCCGGGGATCGAACCCGGGTCCTTCTTACAGCGCTATCCACTGCGCCGCCGCGCCGCCGTGCCGCCCTAGAGTAGATATTCAGATAATCAATCTAATGGTCTAACAATCAATCTACACCTGGGCAAAAAGAAACACCTGCCACACATGTTCCAATATTTTTGATCATTTGAAAAATCGGTTAGGTTTGAAGACAATCCACACCCTACATATCAAGAGTAGAGAAAAAATACTTCCAGAAGGGACTGTATATTATTTAGTATATTTAGTATGATATTTTATTGCTTCTGCTTGTGAGTATACATAGCTTCCTTAAACACCAGATTTGGAGAAGTTCTGCTTGAAAAACTACAGTCAGTTATTTCATTGCTCCACCCTTCATTGACTCATCTAATCTTCACTGGTCATTTACTGCTGCACAGGATGCAATTGAAATTAAGCACAGAAATCATACTTCTTGCTGCCTAGGCCCTGAGTAAAAGTACTGTCAAAACTCAGTAAGAAATGGTTACTCAGCAAACATTCCATATTCCAACATACACTTGAAATGGTAAAAAATTAGTAAAGCACTTTAGGAAGTGACATGAATTATCTCACATAAGTAGAATTTAACAAGGGCACATTATTAGGCTATAGGTCTGGTGTTTCCATCATGTGGGCTAACACACTTAAAGCATAGTCCTGTTTCTCTATTCTGTTTCAAAATGTTAACAGGAACCCATGTCTCAGTAGCATGCGTCAGAAAGGAAATATGCTGTAAATATAACTACATTACAGTTCTGTGAGCAAAACATCTTGTTTATGACATGGTTCAATGGACAACAACAAAACTGTTACACATGCAGGTCACATTTTCTTGTATACAGCTCAAGTCCATGGATTCATCCTGGCAAAAAGTTAGACAGTTGTTGCAATGGCATAAAAATATTTTATGACATAATTTGGGCCTTGTGATACCAATTGAGCATGACTTTCATTGCACGTACCCTGAACATGCGCACTACACTGTGACAACATTTTACCATTATATACAGCAGGAAGTGTTAGTAAGCTAGTTTTAGTTTTTTACTTCACAGACTTACTTTAAGATTCCCAGATATTGATTCTTTGTAACACATTTGGAATAAAAAGAAAAACTATTTGCCGTATGCTATCTAGACAGAATAATTATAATTACCTCACCAGTGCCTTATTAAATACATTCTATACGAATTTTAATGTGAACACAGTGGAACAGTTATTTTGGCTTCATAGTTGCTGTAAAGTTATTAATACTGGTAGAAACAGCTACAATACTACAACGAGGATTTAAATCAGAATGTGGTATATGGCAGGATATGGCTGATTAAATATGCATGAATTACATTTAGGCAACACAGTCAGAAGTAGACTATTTTTTATTTGCCAGCCTACTTTTACTTGCTGTAAAAATACAATACTGTATTTGTAAATTTTATTTCATTTCAAGCAGTATTATGTCAAAAATTTACATTTCAGGAGGCAGTCAGCAGCCAGTCAGCTTAGTCAGCAGAAACGTCTGAGATAGAGGAGACAGATATGCATTAATTGTTCAATTTAGCAGGAACCTTATGTTTTAAATGAAATGAAACAGAGTGAAAGGAAACAGCATGAAAGGAAACAGAGTGATAATGAGGTGCAAAGTTTGCAACCTACAACCTGTGTAGAGACATTTATACAATATATGTATATATATTTATTTATAACAATATAACAATTTTCTCAGTTAGTAGCTTTCATCAAATGACTTATTTACTTGCTCTTGTGATGAGCTTTAATGGATTCAATAGTAATGCAGCTCATGAATGTTATGCTATGTGCAAATCTAATCCTAACCTTCACAAAAACAAACAGACAAAAAAGATTCAACACACCCCACCCCCACCCACATTCAAATTGCTGAGTTCCCAAACATCAAGTGTAGTGTTTAAGCAATCATATTTACTCTCTGTCATCAAATCAGAATACAAAAAAGGAGATTAAAGGCACTGTCTGACACCACACAACAAAGGGTAAAGGACCACTCAATCAAAGCACATGATGTGGTTAGTTTTAAATTTGACCATTTGAACAACATCATTCCAAAAACATTCAGTGAGAAGACAAAATAACTGATTCTCTGACATCACTTCCAAACACGCCCCAGGAATAGACAAGTCATAATTATTTATATATTTCACTATCATGAGTGTGACTCTAGTAAATAAACTAGTAACTGGTCTTACAGCCATGTAGTCAAAGCTCATAGGCATGGCACAAAGCCAAGCAATTAGCAGGAGCAGCAAAAACTTCAGTAGCAGATAAAGAGTAAGGTAACAGTAAGGCATTTGTATCAATGGAACAACCATGCAATCTGAAACTGAATTTGTCTGCATTTCTGGAGTATTGTTTATTCAATAGCTGTGGATGCTGTTAATATTAGAAGGCATTTGAGTAAAGAATAAAACTGCATCAAACAGCACATACTGGACAAATCTGATAAGACGCCACTTCCTCTTTGGAGAGGTGAAGAGAAACGGTAGCACTTTCGTGCGTATAGTTCAGCATTTGACATCAACAGTGTTGGAAGCCACAGTTGCTGAATTCCGAACTCTCTGCATCTAAAAGGTAAGGTTTTCCACAACACATGACTGCAACAACTATGCTAAAAGGGAACTGTTTGTGTACTCTATGTTTAGGGGAATTTACAGACCTTAATTGCAAATTTTACAAAGTTGCATAGGCAAGTAGATGTAGCTGAGAAAGAATTGCTAATCATAAATATTTTAATTAAATGGGTAAGCAAAAATCTGTATTCATAAACATATAACATAAGCCTATACAGTCCATTTAAGCATAAACTGATACCACACCTGCAGAAGATGAGTAAAAATGCCTTGAAATCAACTTCTGAGCAATAGGTGTCACATTTTCAGAGAGTAGACTGCAACTTTCATGGTAGCTTGGTTATTGAAAATTAAAAATACGTGTGTGCTTGGGCAAAGAGCAAGTTCCTTAACTATATTCATGGCTAGGCAACAAACAACTCGCATATACAGTGGGAAAAACAAACAAACAATCAGAGAAACTGGTCTGTTACAATTTTAGTCAAAAGCTAAACTGAAATAATAGAAACAGTCTTGTAGCACACAATAAATAAAATATAGCAATAGGAATGAGACACACACCCTGTGTCCTAAATCCAAAACAACACCAAGTGTTGTAGTAGTTCTCACAACACACAACCTTATTATCACACACTAATGCACTAGCATCTCAATAGCAATACATAGTTGGCACCTGTTTATGTTCTCATGTGCTTTCCTTCTCTGTCATACCATTTTGCTACTTCTCTATCGCTGGAACACTCTGACCTCTTTTTTCTGAAACCAGCACAGGAAGGGAGTTGGCACTTGTGAAAGATGATTTAAGCTTCTGTTGAATGGCATGAGCTTTGCATTCCTGCATAGTACTGCAACTATGATAAAACTGATCACTGTTCACAAACCATTCAGACTCAGCATCATAACTTATTTGTGAGCAGAAAAGAATGGTCATCTGTGCTTGGCATGTTTCACTGTACTTTCCATATATAAATTACACTAGAAAAAGGTAACCAAATGTCATTTAACAGATGGGTAACAGATTTAACAAGAACTGTGCATATATCATTGATTCTATTAAGCATTTTTTATGAACTCTATTAATAATATGCTAAAAGTAATTCTTTAATAATATATTATCATCATCATAGTCATAACCCAAGTGTCATTATTCATTTTAATACCACATCTTGTACGGGACATACTCTACAATTAATAATAATGTGTAAATAATAATGATAATATTATTTTGTTATTTAAGCCTCTTATCTAACTACTGGTTGGCAGGGGGTGCAGGGGAATACTATCCCAGTGCTCACTTGGTGGAAATCAGTAGGGAAATATCCTGGAAATGTTGTGAGTCCTTTGCAGGGCAGACACACAGAAAAACACATTCACTCACACACACACACAAACACACACACACACACACACACACACACACACACACACACATACAGTACGTATACACACACTTACACCTAGTAATTCCTGGATATTTCTTGAGTTGACAGTGCTACCTAATGCACCACCACACCACTGTACAATAAGAATAACAATAATGCAGCTATTATAGTTAACAATTACAAAAAAAAACCATCACAACCAATCACAACCAATTTTTTTGTAAAATATAGGTAAGATATTATTTATAAGCTTTTTTTTTATCAATCATATCATTTCTATTATGTTTTGGCAAGTAATATGGAAACAATAAAATTCAGATTAGGCTGTTGTGCAAAAAAAAGGAACATTTTGTATATGAACAGTCATTTTATAGTGTGACAACAGGAAGTGGTGTGCTTCTGACGCAAGGGGAAGACATGCCCTGAGCGCCTGTTGCAGCTGCAGCATATGGCATTATAATAAATAGTGACACTCTCACAGCTTGACTGTGTTATCAGCTAAATACTGATATCATTCCATTATTTCAGGGAGTCCTTACTACCACATTGTACTTGTGATAGAAAATGTGATAGTAGTGTATACATTATCAACCACTGGACTATTGATACTCTGGACTATCACAGTGGTTAGGCCAGAAATTGGCCTAATATTAGGCAATGGTTTGAAAAGAATCAGTCACTCAAAAGGATTTAGACAACTGTAGAAGGTAGCCACTGAAAAAAGGCTGTCTCTAAAGAGATTTCTGCTTTTGCCATTTTTGGAAGCTAATTCACTTCAGTTCACACAACACATAGGACTGCCATCGCACACACACACACACACACACACTCACACACACACACACACACACACACACACGCACACACACACACACACGCACACAAATGTTTCCATAGGTACAGCAGATAAAACTGCACATTTTACAATTTAGAGATTTAACATGTACCCAACAAATAATGTATTGTAATGGTTGGTGTGGTAGCATACTTTCATTACAGCCAAAATGGAGGTGCCATTGAAAATTGATTTTAGGCAATTAAATTAGGACAAAATATTGTTTCAGCAGAAAGTGAAAAAAATGTTTTAGCTAAGCTTTTAGGGACATCATAACTATCTGTCTGATAGATCTTTGTTTCCAGTAATATTTAAAATGATTTTGTTAATAATCATTTTAAACATATAAAAGGGCTTTCTTTTAGAAATTAGAGATTGCATCAATGTTCTCACTAATTCCCCCATCCACACACCACATGATCCCAATATAAATACACCTACTCCTGTAAAGGCCCACAGTTTGTAAGAGAATGCCTAAACAAACAGCATCATGAGAACCAAGATCCAGATGTTATCCTGGACAAATTTCAATCAATGTTGGTTATAAAAAAAAATGCCAATCTTTGAATATCCTGTAAAGCATCATTACTTTTTTTTATTTAACTTTTATTTAATTAATGATGACTTTTTTATTGTGAATTAATTATTATTAATTAATTTACTATTAATTAATACTTACTTTTATTTCACTGTATGTAAAGGAAAAAAGCCAAAAAAAAAACATTCTGCAGCTGTATTTAAGTTGGTATTGTGTCCTAAATATTTTGCAAACCTATATGATTTTATTAATTCTGAAACTGGATGTTTATTGATGTATGTACCATCACACAATATTAGCAACATACCCCCTCCATCCATTTTGACAGGGATTCAATGTTTTGTTCCTCTCATTTGAAGGGAAACATTTATTCTAAGATGTAGTGACTAAGACAAGAAAACTATTAAACACCAACAGTACCTGCATGTTGATGAAGGCTAGCACACCCACATGTCTTCTTCTCTGCATGTGGAAAACCACACATAAAGAATTTAAAGAAGTTTTGTCTTTTGGAACTAGACAAGAAATATTTCTATTCTAAATATAATTGTTTTCTTAAACATCTTTTCACATGCTCATATTTATCACATACTTTAACAGAAACTGATGTAATATTAAATACATTGACATACAGTACTATATTTCACATGTTTTAGTAGAATATTCTTATACAGATATAATATATTATAAAGTCATATTTTTGCATAAACACTTTGAATAGTCTTCTTGAAATCATAAAACTTAAAACCACATATCTGTTTAGCCATCACTGTACTTTTTAGCATGTATAACTTTTTTGTACTTGATACTGATGAGTGGTTTTAACCCTTAAAAGTCTAAAGTCTAAATTGTCATGAAGCCATAGATCTAAGGAAAGCGATTGTTTGCAAGTGACTAAATTATGTTATATCAGTGTGTGACACAAACATTTTTTTTGCATTTCCAGCTATCAGAGCTCTGATAAATGAATCTACAGTGCCATGATGTCTTCCATAAATGCCTCATATGGGGTCAACAACTCCAGTTGTACAAATCAAAATGCAGATCAAAAGTGGCTCGACAACCTGAATACTCTCTACACCTACGTTTACCTGTTTATCTTCATCCCAGGCTTGCTAGGGAACAGCCTTGCTCTCTGGGTGTTGTGTCGCTTTATAAGGTCAGTTTTTCTTAAATTGTGGCCTCATAATTCTTCTCAAGCATATTAAAGATATACTATTCAAACTACTTCATGCACCCACAACTTACTTAATGATTGTAAACCTGAGTAATCCTTCTAAAAAAATTTTGAGTCATGATGTTTGATACATTTCATGATGACAGTTTTGCATCATATGTGAGTAAGTCACTTGATTGCTTTTATGATTTACAGCAAGAAGACCAAAGCCATCATCTTTATGATCAACCTGGCCATCGCTGACCTGGCCCATGTGCTGTCTCTGCCACTGCGTATCTACTACTACTTCACAAAAACCTGGCCTTTTGGAAAGGGGCTGTGCTTGTTCTGCTTCTACCTGAAATATCTTAACATGTATGCTGGCATTGCCTTCCTGGTCTGCATCAGTATCCAACGTTGTGCCTTCCTGATGCGCCCCTTTTGTGCCAGACAGTGGAAGAGGCGCTATGATGTTCGCATTAGCATAGCTGTCTGGTTGGTGGTTGGTTTATGTTGCTCTCCCTTCATCTTGATGAGAAACACCCCGTCAAAAACACAATACAATGTAACCTGTTTCAAGGACTTGCCCATGCGGAAGCTGAACTTGGCAACAGCAGTGGCCATAATGTCCTTTGGTGAGCTCTTGGGCTTTGTGGCCCCACTGACCATCATCATCTTATGCTCTTATTTCATCATTCACTCTTTGAAGCAGAGCTTGAGGCCTGGAGTCTCAGTTAATGACAAGAAAAGGGCCTTGCGCATGGTATTAGTGTGTACTGGTGTGTTCCTCTTCTGTTTCGCCCCCTACCACATCAACTTCTTGCTGTACATGATGGTTTCACAGGGCTTCATTACCCAGTGCCCTCTGCAGCAGGCAGTTAAACAATTCCACCCAATCTCACTTTGCATTGCCAGCCTCAACTGCTGCCTGAATCCACTCATATACTACTTCCTGACCACAGAATTCCGGCAGCAGCTCAGTCGCCACAGCAGCTCTATATTAAGAGGGAGGCTGATGAGTATGGAAAGCACCTCTTCATTCAGAGATGCATTTTCCCATAGAGAGCATTTCATAGGCACAGAGAGCACTTGTGTGATGAACACAGAGAACAGAGAAAAACTTCCCTGATGACTATGGAGCACAGCTGTTCATATAGATAACTTGTTGATGAGTAGGAAAACACCTCTCCCTATAGTAAACAAGGTCCCTTAGTCATCTTAATGACATCCTTAAGTATGGAATATTATGCTGAACTCTGAGTCCTAGTGAAAACTAGTGAAAATGCATCATGATCATGGGCACAAAGAATGCTGCTTGATGTATAATTTGAATGAGCAGGGCCTGGTTCACTGTTTACCAGTCTTTTTTTCATGTAGATTACGTTTTGCATTAACAGATTTTGAGGGCCACTATTTGTAAACCCCTTCACCATTTAAGTGGGAGAAAATTATTTCAGGAGAAAATCTAAAGAAATACTGTAGCCAGATTAAGCTCAGATAGTGACTGTTAAGTTGCTAAAAAAAAAGCCACACAAAACTGCCTCAAGTCTTGCACAAGAACAAATTTGCTATGTGCGTCACCATATGACAGAGACAGTTAAAGACACGGAAACCACAGGACAAAAGCCAGACATGTCCTCCTTTAAAAGACTGAACGACATTGCTAGCAACCCGGAAAAAATGTGCTCTGCAATTGTACTCTTGTTTTTGCACTAAAACAAGCATGCTCTAAAAGGACTTATAGAAAGTATACATGCTTCCAATAATACAAAACTGCATCTCTTGATATCTTGTGTCATAAAATCACTGATAGCAGCATACTGAACAAAATATATCTTACCTGGGGTCAATATGATGTTGCATTTTGAATCTTCTTTATTTTGTGTGTATTCATATCCAAAATGCATTTAAAATGCACAAATATCTTTCTTTATGCAACATGTGAACTGAAATTGAAAAGCATTGCTGTTATGAGAAGCTGTCTAGCAGAGTACACATGCTAACATCATCCTGCTCATGATTATTTGTCATATAATATGCGATTTATCACCCAACTTGATAATTACATTTGATAAATACCCTATTTGTTTTTTTGTTTCTTTATTCAGACTCAAATATAAGTCTCTACTTTGCTCAGATTTCCTGAGTGTATTTTCCACCATGTTTCTTAGGTGATTACCCCAAAGTTCAGTTGAAAGTGAGATATTACTGATCTTTGCTGTGACTCACTCATCTCGTTTTTTTTTGCTTCATTTACAGTGCCACACTGCAAATGTACAAATGGAGGAAATGTGTGGGCAAACCATGCATGTTGCTAAAATGTGCCATATTTCACTTCAAGTTGTGTAGAGGCATCAGGCATGAGGACTGATTATACAAAGTAAAGCTGTAACAGTCATGCCTATAACAGTTGAACATGAGCCAAGCCTTGAGGTTTACAGTTAAACTGTCACACGCACAGACACACGCACATACACACGTGATATCTCAACACCATAGTTACATAGTAAACAGTGTTAACCTGGAAGCACCTATAGTCACAGTTTTTGTAAAAATTACTGCAATGAACAGAATAACACATATGATTCATGGACCTGTACTGGAGATATTTCCTTTATTAAGTTTAAATAAGCAGCTATTACATTAAGATATAAATTAAGCAGCTGTCAAACATGGAAGAAATGGGTATTAAGAAATAGTAGAAGTAGGAGAGGTTGTTCAAGCATCATGTCAAGTTTAAAGTACATTTTTCAGTAACAGGTTTAACAGTAATAAGTACATATGACAAAAGTACAGAATATAAGTCTGGTCCCTCTGTCAGCTCCAGAGGGTTTAAACTTGCTACTATGAACTACTCTATAATCATTGGATAAAAATTACACATGGCTGACAAACTGATAAACTGCACCATCTTAAAGCTGCTTCTGGGCCTTACAAACAGGTGACATGACATTTATATTTTCTAACTTATGATGTAAATGTCAAACTACTGTCAAGCTTATTATATACCGAGTGACAGCCTCAAATCTGTCCAATGAAATGAGAGGGCGGTATGGTGGGTCACACTGTCACCTCACAGAGAGAAGGTCCTGGGTTCAATCCCAGATGGAATGGTCTGGCTCCTTTCTGTGTGGAGAATGTCATTGTCAAAAATAACCCAACAGACATTTTTGTGTGAATAATTAAACTCAGTAGTACTAATTCCAGTACTTTTGAATATAAGTAGTAGCTAAATATAAGTAGTAGCTGTGCAGCTAGTAGCTTTTTACATTTAACCCCTTCAGAAAGTGTGTCACTATTTATTTATCCAGAAAGATAGAACCCTTTAACTCATATTTATAGCACTTTTGATTGAAAAATAATTGATTGTAAAATAAAAAGCCTAATATAAACACTATAATAAACACTTTTGACCATTCTTTCTGCATTCTAAAACATCAAAAGACATGCTAGATGAGAAATAAATGAAGAAATGTTTAATCTGTTGATGAAGTGATTTAATTTATTTTGAGAAAAAAATCCATAATCAAGGAATACTTATTTTCAAAAAACAAGATGTGCCACCTTTATTGGCACCCGTAGAAATCCAAAGTAACAAACTAAAACATTTTTTCCCATTTTTATTCAGAGTATGTAGGAATTTTAGAAGTAGTAATCCACGACTTCCTGTTTCACTAGGGAATGTATATGACATGGTACAGAGGTCAAATTCCCTTTCATTCTTCAACATGAGAAAGAGCAAAACACATATTTCATCTAAAGGAAATAATTGACTTTCATAAATGTGGCATATATGGCACATTAGTTTAATTATATTTGATCCAGGAAAATATGCATGAACTTATCACTGGAACATTGGTTTTTAAAGTCTAAGGACCTGCAGTGGCATCTTGTGGCTGAAATAGAGAGGAGCTCTAAAAATTAGTCCTGAGGTGTAAGGTAAGGTTGATGAGGAAATGTTCTACCATTCACTTTCTATTTACAAGGTATATTTTTCAGTCATATACAGTAAGCTACCATCTTTTATTAGGATATAGTTAATGGTGTGGAATGTCTGCAAAACAAGTTAGTTCCTATTAGCACTTATCACAACAGTTATTCCCTCACCAAAGGTTCCCTCACCTATCTCTTGAGGTTAATATGACAAAAAACAAGAGTGGCTTGTCACCATAAACTGTAGAGTCGTCTATTCTGAAGAGTTTCCCATAAGGCAAACCATATTGAATATTACAAAGTGCTAACACAGAAGACTCCTTCCAAAAATGAAAACAAACAAGCAAACAAATGACTACAACAGAAATACTATTACTACTACTACTAATAGAACAATTTCATTCTCTGAGCTGCTTATCCTACTACTGGGTTGCCAGGGGTTGCTGGAGCCTATCCCAGGTCAGAGGCCATTGCAGGGCAGACAAACAGACAGACACATTCACACATACTCCTTTGTTAACAAAACATTTAAAAAATGTTTTAATTGTTTATGTAGCATTTCCATTTTGAATCTCCTGTGAATGGTTATTACAGAAACAATAAAATATAAGATTTAATACATAAGATTATGTTACATAAGATTTATCTATACAATATAAGTAAAATAGGCTCTCTCTGCCAAAAGAGGGTTTATCTTTTGGAGTGGGTTCCAAGTACTGCATATCTGCTATATGAGTTTAAGCACCAGTTAATTATCAAAGGAACATTTGAGGAACACCTTATTGATTTAAAGTATACTGCTGTCTTAATTTAATTGAATAACTAAAACTCCAGATTAATCCTTATGATTCATGGATCTGTACTGGGGATATTTTTTAATGAGTGACAGTAAGCACGTAAAATATCTTTCAAACATGGAAGAAACGGGTATCAAGAAATAGCAGAAGTAGGAGAGTTTGAGCAAGCGTCATGTCTCTCAGTGAACGCCCCCACAGTGGGGCAGGAAACTCTATCAGAAGTGATAAACGAATGAGTGTGAGGAAACAACAGCACCAGAAACTACAGGGTTGAGGATGAAAAGAG
The DNA here is from genome assembly GCA_025674545.1 of Hassar affinis. Lineage (NCBI taxonomy): Eukaryota > Metazoa > Chordata > Actinopteri > Siluriformes > Doradidae > Hassar > Hassar affinis. The sequence continues at coordinate 2,654,590 of JAOVYV010000050.1, forward strand.
AGGCAAGTGTAAATTAAAACATTAAATATATTACAGAAAAGCAAATATCACAACAAAAAGCAGAAACGCAAATTTAAATTGAAAGAGGAAGTGCGAGTGAGAAAGAGAAAAAAACTAAAGGACTTGGCTGTATCAGTCATCTTGCATTTACAGTTTTGGAGATCACATGGATGGATGTCACTTTGTACTGCATTTCCCTTCCAACTGTTCAATAAGAACTGAAGCAAGTCTGTTCCACTAGCAACAAGGTAAGACAATGTTTCTTTGTACATCATTCTTACAATATCAGTAGAACAATGGTGGTTGTGTGAGGACAGTCTGAGGAGCAGATAGCCTTTTGAGGGTTTGCTTCAAAAAAACCTGCTGAGGAATCCTAAACATTTCAGTACTGCCCAGCAGTTGGGTATTAAGGCAATGGGGGGAAGCAGGGAATGAGGGAGATAGGGATGGGATCAGACACTGTCTGTGAAAAAGCCAAGATATGGATGTACCAACTACCCCACAGAGAATAACAGCTTATGTAACATTCTGTTCTTTTATTTCTTTTTTAAAGTGAAAGACTCTTTATGTGAAGGATTTATAATACCTTACTTACCAGAATATTTGCCAGTTGATAATTAGACAATAAATAATGCCATTCTGCTTTCTTTGAGCCTGAAATGCCTTCATATAGCATATGAAACACATCCTATGTTAGAAATTTCCATTGTAAATCTGTAATGAATTTAGCCTACACATTTGAGAGATCACTGAGCCTTTACAATGTTAAAGATAATTTATAATCTTACTTTTAAAGCTTATCACACAATGGTGGAAAGTAGAACTGGTTACCCAAATCTATATGTGTAAAATACCTCATTATCATATCATGTTCCATGGCAAAAAAGGTACCGCTCAAAAAATCACAAATGGAAAGAAAGGTGATTCATTTCGTGAGTGCAGGTGTCACACTCCCACAACGAAAGTGACATAGTTCACAAGGGGTTTCCCACAGCCAACTTAATCAGATGTATAGGCAAAATGTTATGCCAAAGGGGTGTGTGTGAACTTACCAATGAATATAGCATTGCTGTTCTGAAATGTAGGGGAGAGAGCACTTTGCTTCTCAGAATGATCTGGGTGCCTGGAGCTTTTGGGCCAAGGGGGGAAAAGCCAAACAGAAGGATTCAATTTTTGGCAGCCTTCAGCAGCTCAGCTCCATGAAGTTTGCTTAAAACATCCTTTCTGTCTTGCTTTTCCCCTACATACTATCTGCTCAGCTGTCTGAATTCTCCAGACTACCCTTCATCAGTCAGAGGCCTTCTGTCCCCCAGGACCCTAGAGAGTTCATCTTTGTTGCCTAAACTAAACAACACCTCTGAATTAAAGGGCAGAGGAGAATGAGGAATTATTCCAAATACAATATTAAGATAAACATCTAATTTTGGTGTAGGAAAAATACATTCTTCTACAGTGACCAGCTGGTCAGATTGTGGTCACACAGAGGTGCTAAAACTGTACTCAATTAATAATTTGAATTGCTAAACATATCACAGAAAGTAAGGAAAATTGTACTTGTAAATCTTACACCATTGGAAAGCCTGTTAAATTCCCTTTTAAATGGTGCCACATTTCTAAGGAACTTGCATTTGTGGGATGAACAGTAGAGCTGAGAATGTGGGTTGCACCCATGAAAAATGTGCCAAATCTTCTCTGCCATTGCCAAACATTTTATTCTTCCATTGACTCATTTGGTGTTTGGTGGACTGGATGATTGAAGTTTGAAGTAACAAGACATAATGGCAATTTAACAGTTTATTTGATTAACAAACAGTAGCCTCAGTAGCGTGTGGAAGAACCATACACAGCCACAATAGCCTGCCACCTCCTCCTCATTCTGGTCACCAGCCCGGTCACACACTGCTGTGGGATGGCATCCCATTCTTCAATCACCATTTGGCGCAAGTTAGCCAATGTGGTTGTGTTGGTCACTCTGGGACGAACAGCATGCCCAAGCTGATCCCACAAGTGTTCAAAGGGGTTGAGGTCAGGATTGCTGGCAGACCATTCCATCCTCTCCACTCCCAAATTCTGGAGGTAGTCTCTGATAAACCCCAAGCATTGTCATCTTGGAAGATAGAGTTCGGTCCTAGACTGTGGATATATGGGATGGCCACTGGTAGCAGAATTTCATCTCGATATCTCTCTGTACATGCCTCCAGTGATGACAAGCCTTGTTTTTCCAGTGAGGGAGATGCCGCCCCAAAGCATATGAACTGAAAAAAATTCTTAACACATCTGCCGTGTTCATTAATATTCATACTAATCCTTAATAAGATATTTTTTTTCCATTAAAGCAATTTTAATGCATGCAAGAGGGACTATTGTGTTTTGTGCAAACTTTGTGCTGTCCATACAAATTGGTATGGAGTTCACTGGGTATTAACTGGGAATTCATTGGGTGCATGTGAAAATGCATATGAAAATGATTGATTGGACTGGTTGAAAAAAGCATAATGATACTTACTCTTTATGTGGAATATACAGACAGCCTAAATGATAATATGAACAATATATTTTATTTTGCATAAAAATGTAATTTAGTACAATTATTCAACAGAAAAGTTACTTAAGTATAGTAATGAAGTGTAATGCTTTCCACCACTAATCATTTACATTACAGTTACATTTATAGCATTTAGCAGATGCTGTCATCCAGAACGATTTCCAAACAAAAGTGCTTAGTCATTAACTTGGAATACCCAAAGCCAGTGCTGGTAAACCTGAATTCAGGTACTTTGAGCTATGATACTGCTAGAAATTAGCCATACAATTTTAAATAAAAATTCATAAAATGTAAAATTTTAATAAAAACGTAATATAACCTAAAAGAATTCCTAAACTAGACAAAACCATTGAAGAAAAAGACATTGAATGATAAGTCAATCTAATAACTCCTAGTGTGCTAGTGAGTTACTCCACAGTGTTGGCAAGCAAAGAGCCCTGAAACCCAGAATTTTCAACAAAAGTTACTATGGACAGTATTTAAACTGAAACTGTCTACTCAGTTCAACAGAAGTGATGAGGCAATTTCAAATTGTTCAATATCTAAAATCTGCAATAATGTGATGGCTTTATTTCCCCTCCAGCCCTTACATAGTCTATACAATACATTCTGTAGGATATGCCTCAACATTCCATTTTAGTCATCAAATGTACAAGTTGCATATTAAATTAGCATATAACATGACCGTTTCTACACATCCTTTACAGCAACCTTACTCAACTATGGGCTGTCATGTTGTAACACCAGTGAAAATTGTGGGCCAAATAGTTGCATACAAACCCAAGCTACCCCATTAGGCTGAAAATTACAGAGCTGAAATGTATCTCGTAAATTAAAATTATAACATTTAATGATAACATTTGCTTCATGGCTCTACCTTATGTTTACTTCTTCACCAATCATATGCATGTGCCATTTTTAGCAGTTGTCTTCATTTTCTTGTATGCAATGAAATGTTTCCACCTGTTTAAGTACTTTTATAGTATTATTGTACCCAGAAAAAATATGTTACACTGGATATTGTCACATCTGTTACATTTGTTATATACTTTTTAAAGAATGAATATAAACAACTTCTCAACCACACACAAATAAACAACCCCACTTCAAATCTCTGTTTAATTATACTGTGACATTCTGAAATGAGTTAGTAGTATATATGATTGTTAACTTTTATTTACCCATTAAAGAACTGCCTCTGGTAAATGTGGCATGCTGGTACAGTTAGCACCAATGTCTTCTTACAGCTTTTGCATCCTTGGTCTGATCTTGACCTCTGTCTGTATAGACATTTACATTTACATTTATGGCATTTAGCAGTGGATTTTATCCAGTGTGGCTTTCGAAAGTGCTTAGTCAGCTTAGTGCTGATAGGCCTGAATTCAAGGTACTTTGAGCTATGATATGGCTAGAAATGAGCCATACAATACCCAATGCAAACAATTACAAACAAAACAAGTCATATAACCTAGACCAAGACACAGTCAATGCAATAACTGCTGTAAGTGCAGTAAGAGATTTGATAGATGCAAGGTAGTGTTGAAAGTAATATAGAGTTTGACAGTGGTTTCCCTTTGTCAACTAGGGTCGACACTGGAAAGGAATGGATGAGATGATGATACACTGTATGAGCTAGAGGGTAATGACTGGTGTGGCACACCTGAACCCTTTTTCACAAACAACATGACTCCCAGTGCAACCTAATACAATGCTAAATACAGGGGTTAGACAATGAAACTGAAACACCTGTCATTTTAGTGTGGGAGGTTTCATGGCTAAATTGGACCAACCT
>JAOVYV010000050.1:2665535-2678803 GCA_025674545.1 Hassar affinis
TGGTCCAATTTAGCCATGAAACCTCCCACACTAAAATGACAGGTGTTTCAGTTTCATTGTCTAACCCCTGTATATTTCAGTCACAAGTGACTCTTTTTTTTGTCTGGTTAGCTTGCAATCATAAATATAACTTTGTTAATGGCTAATGTTAATGCTAATGTTTGTTAATGGCTGGGGGTCTGGGTATCCCATCTATGCTTCACAGACTCCACTTTTAAAATCATGGACTTACGCTTTGAAAAACACAACAGAAATGATTTTTATAATTCATTTTAGTACATCTTTCATTGGAAATACATTACTGATTTTCTCATGCATCTTGGGATTTGATTAGAGGCACATAAAGGAATTTCACCTACTCTACTTGTCAGGACTCATTTACACAGTTCATTTAATCAGTCCTGTGCTCATTTGGTTGTTGAGGTCAACAGCGTAGTAAAGTCTATGCAAGATCAAAGAGCAATAATAGCTCTGCACGAAGCCCACCACAAAGGGCTGGCCAGTCTTCATACAACAGCCTTGTCAGGATCAGTTAGTGGCTGTATATAAGGGTATTTTAAAAAATGTAGTTCTGCTTTGCAGTTACCAATTACAACCAACTTGAATAAGGGCTTCAATTTCAAAAAGATTCCAGGACTGTTTACAAAAAGCCTAGAGAGATTACATAGTATTATCATAAATCCTACAATTATTTGCTGATGAAATTGATTCATGTTCAATCCAAAGATTCATCCAACTTCTTGCCAATGAACACAATTTTTTAAGCAAAGAAATGCATTTTTATTTTCAAACCAACTTCAGTCAGCAGTTTAACACTTCAGTAGTAATTGTTTTTATTCAGTCCAGCAGCTTTCATATCTGTTTTGCTGAATCAGGACAAAGACAGCAACACAGACTCCAATCTGGACCATCATTTTCTGAGCAGCAGTTACACTACTGATCTTTCCAAAATATACATGTAACTCTTTCAGAATGCAGGGAATTTCAAAACAAGTGAAAATCCATAGTGCCATGCAGGGTTACACTAGAGTTGAAAGGATGTTGCAAAGAAAAACAATACTGAGTGAAGACATGTCTACATTGACCTGCAGCATGATGTCCCAGTATGTAAGCTGTCTGTCTGGTTTTGCTCAGACACCCTCTTCTTAATAATTGAACAGCACACTTTGGGGAAAAAAAAACAACCCTGCTGGTAACCATTTTTAACTTTATCTTAATGCTATATCCTTTTACTGAAGGATGAATATCAAGTCCTCCAAAAAAGAGCAGAGGAGAGCAGAGGGTTCAAGTAGCTGATCAGCAGAGTGATTGTTAACACACCACTAGCCACCTGGCCCAACAAATGTCTAGGCCAGCGCACATGAGATAAGATGCTAGACCACATGCCAAGTTGCACAGGAAGCTGGTTAACTTCCTAGTCTGTAAATGTTTTAAAATATTATCACACCACATTTGTACTGACTATCCTTCATTATGAAGCATTTATAATTTGGACCAAGATACATAATACAGTCAGGCCATGTCTAATGGCTGCCTTAAATTGTATACATATACATTAGCATTAACATTGGCAGAGGCAATGCTAGACAAGCAGAAATTCACTTCATGTGTGATACTTGGTTAGTTCCTCAAATATATGAACATACAGGATTGAGTTTAAGAGTTTTAAGCTGATCAGACCTCTAGAGACCCCATGGGTGTGTACACTGGTACATAATTAGCTGGAGGAAAGGATGTTGGGAAATATTATACATGTTAATCTACATGTGATTATGTACTAAAAATTCTGTCCAAAAAAAATGAAATTAGGTTAACCAGAGTTAACATTTTGCACAATTCACAAATCATTATCCACAAAAAATGGTGACAGAAAAGAAGGCACGTACTAAAAACAAGCATTGAGCTGCAGTCAGGATTTAGAGGGAATCATGGTATACAGTGACAAAGGTGTAAGAAACCACAAACTGCTTTAGGAAAGCTACAACACTACACCTTATGTGGGAGAAGAGAAAAGTACAGCAGGAGGTGGAAGACAGACACTTTCCTCTCAGCCCTCTCCTGCTCCCTCTTTCAGTTCACTTCACCTCTTCCTACCCTGCAGCAAAAGGGGGAATGTCTGTCCCCACATGACTTCCTGCTTGTTCAGGCTTGGCAGATCTTCGTTTCAGTAACAAAATTATTCTCAAAGTGGCGGATTATGCGGCAATCCTCCACTGAGCGCTTCTGGAGGCCTGCAGCAAACCAACATTAAAAATTAGACCCAAAAAGCATGTGGCATTCATATTGAGCACAAATATAGACAATGAAGCATGCCAAATTAAATGCATCAATCATTAAATCTTTATTACATAACAGTTTGTTCTGACTGAGTGATTTGATTGAAGAAGAGGCATTCCATGTGTGCTTAGAATAACACCACTGGGTGTTTAATTGTACATGTATCACTCTGCTTTACAGGTGTGTTCTAATAATCATGAATTAGGCAATATTAAGCATTACTATGCATCTTAGATTGTAACAAACATTGCACTACAAAGATGAACATAACATCCACAAATAACATTTTCGTAAAATGCATGTTCCATTCATTCATTCATTCATTCATTCATTATCTTAACCACTTATTCCTATTTCAGGGTCACGGGAGAGCCGGTGCCTAGCTGGCAGCTTAGGGCGCAAGGCAAGAACAACTCTAGACAGGGTGCCAGTCCATCGTAGGGCGCACGCATGGAATGCACTAGGGCCACTTTAGAGACACCAATCAACCTAACATGCATGTATTTGGACTGTGGGAGGAAACCTGAGTACCCAAAGTAAACCCACGCGACACAGGGAGGACATGCAGACTCCACACAGAAAGGACCCAGACCGCCCCACCCGACAATCGAACCCGGGACCTTCTTGCTGTGAGGCGACAGTACTACCCACCGAGATTTTTTACATTTATTATAAGTTTAGTTCTGCATTAATATGTAGCTCTACACAAAACAGCAAGCTAATGTCAAGGAGATTTTTTGTGTTGCTGGCAATAGTCCCACAGTAACTGCAGAAGTACCAGTCTTGGTGGAGTGAAGCAAATAATTAAATAAACAAACAAATTGTACTCCATTATCATTTATTAAATATTAAATGGCATTTGTCAATGGTGCTTGTAGAACTGTTGTATAAAAGCAATACCACACTCGAGGTCATGCTGTTGTACTGAATCGGCCTGCATACTCGTGCCTACGATTGAATCACAGCTGTGCTGATCTTCAATATAACTGCACTACCTCTCGTGTGATATTGTTTAAATTTATGCTTTAAGAAATAAATTATATTAGGTTTTAATTCCAATTCAGCTCTTAACTTCTATGGCCTTATGGTTATACTTTGGTAAATATAACTATTTATGTGTAACTGGAAATTGTAGATTCTTTATAGTAGGAGAATTGTGTTTATTGTGCACTTTGGTGTTCCATTCTTCTTGCCATTTTCCTTTAAGGTGTGATCTGATCACATGAAAAGCATCAACTGTGGGAAAAGGAAGGTCTGTGTCCTTTTTCTGAGGTGTGTCTGGCTGCTCGGTCTTCTGCTCTATGCCTTCGGACCCAGAATGTCCTGGTAGCCAGCAGATGATTATCTGGTATCGTTCCCTTAAATGTTCAGTATCAGAGAGTATTTTGGTCATAATGGGCTGGGTCTGTATTTAAGGATTCCATTGCTTGCTGGCAAGATTTTGAGTCTATACAGATGTCTTATGTAGATGTAGAAATGTCTTATGGGTGGTGTTTTGTAAATTTTCCAGGGCAAGTAGCAATGCATATGCTTCTGCTGTTAGGACGGTTAGGGCAGACTATGATTATAGTTGGCCCATGGTTGTGAAGGTAGCCGTCACTTGGCTTTCGGTTCTCAACTGTTTTTGGTTGACATATGGGGAGGAGTTTGCCTTTGCTCTTTCAGCAAGTTTTAGTCTAATTTGTGGTTTCCTTGAGTTCCCACTGGCTGCGTGGGTGCTGTGTCTTTGTTAAGCTGTCCAGTCGGATATTTATGTCATCTAGTGCGAGTTTTATTTGGAGTCCCAGTTTCTGGATCTGGTTTGGTTTTGCTTCATGAAACTCTAGAAAAGGGTTGTAGAAAATAACTTGGTAAAATGGGTAGTGTTTGCTCCCGTGTAAATTGAAGGCATATTGGAGAGCTAGTTGTCATTTTCTGATTTTGAGTGACGGCTCATTTGCTTCTATATACAGTATATAGACTTTCTACTGGTGATGTACAGTATATTCCTAGGGCTAGAGTCTTAGGCCTTGGTGATGTATGGAATTTAGTGCTGGGTTTTCCATGCCACCTCAAATACAGCTGTCGTAGTGTATTGCTTTATGCAAGTGCTTCAGTAATGTATAGTCTTGACCAAATTTTGCCAGCATCTTTAATATATTCAAGGATTTTTCACACTTATTTTTCAACTGTTGGATGTGTGGTTGAAATGTAAATTTTAAATGCATTAATCATATCTAGGAACCTTGTCTCCTTCTCTACCACAATGTGCACTCCTTGCAGGTATAATTTTGATTCTGGCAGATTTGGTCATGTTCTAGGAACCACACAAATCTCTGGTTTATCATCCTTTCCAGAGTCTTGCATAGAAAGCTTGTCAATGCTATGGGATTCTATTTTCTGGGGTCACTGTGGTCCTTCACTGGGTTAGGGACAGGGATGGCTAAAGCTTCTTTCCAAGATGGGGGGGTCTACCTTTTCTCCAAATTTCATTGAAGCTGTTTAGGAGTATTAAACAGCATATGCCATGTGCTATACTGATTGCCATCGTGAGGTTCCTCCACTGTGAAGGGTTTATTATAAGGGTTGTAGTAAGGGTGAAATTTAGGTGGTTAGTTAGGTTAGTTCTCATAGCTTCTGCAACTCTGGGAGCCCATTTTCCAAGTTTCTTTCAAATGTTCTAGCTAATTCATTTGCAATTTCTTTTTTGGTTAACTTTTTTGGTGTTTTGGTTCCTTGCCATATTATGTGTTGGATTTCGATCCTTTTTAGAATCCGTGTCGGGCTGTTCCAGGGGTTGGAATTTTTCCAGGCAGAGGCTTGGCAATTTGTGCCAGTTTGTTTTTTTTTCCATTTCCATTTTGGGTGTAATGGGCTGATATTTGGATTGCTAGATTCACCATTATAGGCAATTGGTCACCATCACATACACTATATTGGCAAAAGTATTCACCCAAATCATTGATTTTAGGTGTTCCAATCACTTCCATGGCCACAGGAGTATAAAATCAAGCACCTAGGCATGCAGACCGCTTCTATAAACATTTGTGAAAGAATGGATCACTCTCATAAGCTCAGTGAATTCCAGCGTGGTACCGTGATAGGACCCCACCTGTGCAACAAGTCCAGTGATGAAATTTCCTCGATACTAAATATTCTACAGTCAACTGTCTGACTGTATTATAACAAACTGATATTATAACAAAGTGGAAATGATTAGTAATGACAGAAACTCAGCCACAAAGTGGTAAGCCACATAAAATGACAGAATGGGGTCAGCGGATGCTCAGGCACATAGTGTGCAGAGGTCAACAACTTTCTGCAGAGTCAATTGCTACAGACCTCCAAACTTCAAGAGGCCTTCAGATTAGCTCAAGCACAGTGCGTAGAGAGCTTGATGGAATGGGTTTCCATGGCCGAGCAGCTGCATCCAAGCCTTACATCACTACCAACTACCAACGTTGTGGGAACAGTTTGGGGATGGCCCCTTTTGTTCCATTATGATGGCGCATCAGTGCACAAAGCAAGGTCCATAAAGACATGGATCAGTGAGTTTGGTGTGGAAGAACTTGACTTGACCTGGCCTTGACTGAGTCCTGACCTCAACCCAATAGAACACCTTTGAGATGAATTAGATCAGAGACAAACCTCACAAATGCGCTTCTGGAAGAATGTAAACACACTCCAGTGCTTGTGTGCAGGAGTGTGGAAAGCCTTGTCACTCAATTTCATAAGTTGGCCTCTGGGTCCAAGCTCATCTGAGAAAAGTGTCTTGTGGGGTCTACATTTCAAACTGTTTTTGGAAATCATGGACGTCGTGTCCACCGGGTCAAAGAGGAAAAGGACTGTCCGGATTGTTATCTGCACAAAGTTCCATAGCCAGCATCTCTGATGGTATGGGGGTGTGTTAGTGCCCATGGCATGGGTAACGTGCACATCTGTGAAGGACCCATTAATGCTGAAAGGTATGTACAGGTTTTGGAGAAACATATGCTGCCATCCAAGCAACGTCTTTTTCAGGGACATCCCTGCTTATTTCAGCAAGATAATGCCAAGCCAAATTCTGCATGTGTTACAACAGCATGGCTTCGTAGAAAGACAGTGCAGGTGTTAGACTGGCCTATCTGCAGTCCAGACCTGTCTCCCATTGAAAATGTGTGGAGCAAAATAGGACAGAGACCCTAGACTGTTGAGCAACTGAAGTTGTACATCAAGCAAGAATGGGAAAGAATTTGCACCTACAAAGCTTCAGAAATCAGTGTCCTCAGTTCCCAAATGCTTATTGTAACACAGTGGTAAACATGCCCCTGTCCAAACTGTTTGGAGTTGGAAGAGTTTGGATGTGTTGCAGGCATCAAATGCAAAATGAGTGAATATTTGCAAAAAAACAATAAAGTTTATCTTTTTGAACATTATATAGCTTGTCTTTGTAGTGTGTTCAATTGAGTATGGGTTGAAAAGTACTTGCAAATCATTTAAGTTTTAATGTCCAAACTTCATTGAAATTGGGGTTGTACATGATAAAATTGTTATATTTATAAACAGGGTTATTGATAATTTTTTTATTTATTGAAGGATATATAAAATGCAATGACATACATTTTTAATTTGGTCCTGTTTAATACTCATCTCCTATAATAAAAACAAATTATCCGACAACACTACTTACCCATTATCTCACTGCGGCGCTGCATCCTGTATGTTGGCCTGTCCTCACATAGGTTGTAAATATAATAGCCCAAGGGGGCGAGGTCATCAATGCGCTCGGTCACCACCAGATCCTCATGAACCAAGTGAGTCTTGTATGACCCAGACTAATAATATAAATGAAGAACAAAATTAATTAACACATAAGTAGGTAGTATTTATGGAAAATGACAAATAGCCATTTTTGTTGCAGGATTTATCCCAACCTTTTTCAGTTCTGGAACAGACCGGGTATATATACAGATTGTGTAGGTTAAAGTCAACAAGCTTACTTATAATTATGATGTTAAACATCCCAAATGGGGATCTTGTTTTGTCTAAAATAGTCATACGTAATCTTAAGTTTCTTGTATTATACCATATGGATATGGTTAGTATGAATAATTCTTATGTACATGTAAAAGAGCTGCACAAAAAGGCACAAAGCCGTGTCAATCACCCAACCTTGCATTCATGACATATTTCTATTTACTTACATTTACATTAAAAAGAGCAGAATAATGCCCACATGGATGGATGTTTTGTGAAGAGCAAGCATTCAGTATGCATAGAGGCCTCATGTAGCCTAGTGGTGAAATGATCATCAGCACTGTATGGTTTCTCACCAACAATATTTACATGCCAGGCTGAAGCATTGTAGCTTTAACTGTTATGAGACTCATATACTCAACATTTTCTGAGATCTTAAACTTAGCTTGAAATTCATATAATGGTTCTGTTTCCATGCATTTCAGACTAAGAATTTTCTAAGACAGGCAATGGAAGTAAAACAAAAAACTATTCCAACAGGCAAGGCAAATGACTGTCTATACTGAATACTTACCAATACATTATTATTGATGCTGTTAATTTTTTTTAATACTATTTACTATTTAATAAATTAGATATCAAGACAACACGGTAGGTGCCCTTCATTCACTGGGGAGCCCCCAATCCCTTTTCAGATCAAATGAGCATGTATTTAAAAATTTCTTTGTATTTAAAAATAGCATTGTTTTGTTCACCAGCCCACACACATACACATACCATGAGCTGCAAGAACAAATCCAAGAGGTCCTGGGGCATCATCACCACAGAGGTGTTGAGAGGGATCACAAAGCATGTCCTCAGCGTTAGGTCCAAATAAGCAGTCAGCTTCTGTTAGCATATCATATGGAACTGATTAAAATGAATACATGCCAGCTTTACATATTCAGTCCTAATACAACTAATATTCAATTACATGAACAAAATGTATAAGTATACTAAATGGGTCAGGTCTCCCAAACATACCACCACAGCTTAAACACAGTAGACCCCTTTGCACAAATCCAATCTTGCACTATAAAACCTCATGCATGCCTTAGAACTTTTACAGTCTCATATACTTCTTGCTAGCAATCTGGCTGCACTTATTACCCTCTTAAAATCATGAAGGATATAAGCGGGGTCTCCTGCCCCAAAATGAGGAGCAGGAACATTAATGATGGCCACGTTGTCAAGGATCTCCACCTCTTCTTCAACACGAGGTAGGTAGTAAGGTGCCTGGACCTCCATGTCCATGGGCATATCAGCACTGTCCATATCTGTGAACTGCATGGATCCATGGTAGAGCTTCTGCAAAGCAAATAACGTGAGAAAAATCAAAATGGCACAATGTTTAGAAGTGAAAAAGGGAAGTGTAAGTTTTACAGAATATATTATAGGGGTTTTGCTTTCAAGCATGACAGCGGAAGATGAAACTGGGCGAAACTGGTGTTTACAATCAGTACAGTCATACGCAGTGATATACCCATATAGTACCCTAAACATGTAAATGAGACTAAATAAGCTGCAAGCAAGCTGAACTTGCACATTCCATCTCAGTGCACAGATTTCTAAATCAGAAGACAAAACCTAGTCAAAAGAAATTCAAAGTAAAACAATCAAGTACAATCAACTCCATTAACTGTACATTTTTATATGCACAAGGGGGCACTAATTGCACAGCTTACTAAAACTCTGAGTACCTGATTTACTAACTGCCCAAACATTATCCTTTTACGATCACAATGGACTTATTTTAATGCACACTAGATAAGGTAATGTGCAAGCTCATTTATTATAACCGAGATCCATCTGTATCTGATCAAGGAAATCCTAATATAATGATCCTAATATAGCATAACCGTTTCCGTTATTGTTTTTGGAAATCATGGTGCTGCTTAGTTTTTATTTCTTCTTCTTCTTATAATTTTTACTTACTCTTAGGCTTGGGCAGAAGTATTGAAACATACTTTCATTCAATTCAAACATTTAGCCAATAAAGCATCAAAATGTAAAATTTTTAGTACAGTTTTGAACCAGGAAACGCCCTTTGATTACTACAACCCCAATTCCAATGAAGTTGGGACATTGTGTAAAACAAATAAAAACAATGCAATGATTTGCAAATACTTGTCAGCCTATATTCAATTGAATACACTACAAAGACAAGAGGACAAGATGTTCAAATGGATTAAAACTTTATTGCTTTTTGCAAATATTCACTCATTTTGAATTTGATGCCTGCAACATGTTCCAAAACAGTTGAAACAGGGGCATGTTTACCACTGTGTTACATCACCGTTCCTTTTAACAACGCTCAATAAGCGTTTGGGAACTGAGGACACTAATTGTTGAAGCTTTGTAGGTGGAATTCTTCCCTTCTGTTGTAATGCAGAATGTGGCTTGGCATTGTCTTGCTGAAATAAGCAGGGATGTCCCTGAAAAAAATGTTGCTTGGATGGCAGCATATGTTGCTCCAAAACCTGCATGTACCTTTCAGCATTAATGGTTCCTTCACAGATATGCAAGTCACCCATTCCATGGGCACTAACACATCCCCATACCATCAGAGATGCTGGCCTTTGAACTTTGCACTGATAACAATGGACAGTCCTTTTCCTCTTTTCCTTGCCTGAGCCTTTCAGGGATGCTCCCTTTATACCCAATCATGACACTCACCTGCTTCCAATTAACCTGTTCACATGTGGAATGTTCCAAACAGGTGTTTTTGGGGCATTTCTCAACTTTCCCAGTCTTTTGTTGCTCCTGTCCCAACTGTTTTGCAACATGTTGCAGGCATCAAATTCAAAATGAGTGAATATTTGCAAAAAAAAAAAACAATAAAGTTTATCCGTTTGAACATTAAATATCTTGTCTTTGTAGTGTATTCAATTGAATATGGGTTGAAAATGATTTGCAAATCATCGTATTCTGTTTTTATTTGTATTTTTATAACTTCACAGAAATTGGGGTTGTAATAAGAATACCTGAGATCTTATTACAAATGTGCAGTTCTCATTATGTGGGCATTAGACACATTTGCATCTCAAACACAGTGGAGGAAAAACCTTTGATAAAATTGATAGAACATATGCAAAAGAACAAGTAAACAAGGACTCTCGAATGTACCTTGGGTGTAAAATACCTGTACACACAGGCTCCGCCAACAATAAGGCCTGAAATGATAAAGGCCAGGCCGAGAAGTGTGAGCAGGCAGCGGCCAGTGGAGCTCTCGTTGGTGTACACAGAGCCTGTCTCCGGGTCCTGGCCATTAAATATCATAAAATATACACAATTAGAAAAACTACATTCTGTACATCTATTTGATGACTATTTTAACATGAGAATATGAGAAGTTCTTGCTGATCAATCTGTATCTTTGTCCTGGGCATTTATCATTCAAAGTAAGACATTTAGTTGATGAAAAAATTACATCAAGCATTTCAGTAGAAAAAGCTTGAGACTGTATTCAGGGCACTGGGGAAAAACTTTGAAAAATTAAACACTGGGTAAAATGCATTAAACACTCTTAGGAAATAAAGAAGTACATGTGGTCTACCTTTAAAACTTGATCCTAATAACTACGGTCCATTTATGTATTTTAAAGCACTCTATGGCCCCACTTACACCTGTTATGTACAGGTGTGAATGGGTCAAATGCGTCTCGAAGGCCGAATCTGATCGTTCAGACCACAGTCGGAGGAGGTCTGGGACGCGTATAGTGACATTCTGTCAGCAGTGTGTGCGAATGTGTCCTGAGCCACACTGAAGCACCGCCTACTCACTGAAGTCCTCTGGGTATGAAGTGGTTTTGCTGTTGTTTTTAATTTTTACATTTCTTCTTATTCTGACAGCATAGGCACGAAAATTTAGTCTTTACAAACGGAAATGGTGTACGTGTTTATTTACATACAAAGCGGCTAAGATCTGATCACTCAGGACGCATGTGGAGACACTATCTATTGCCAGGTGTGTACATTTGAGTACATTTATGGCATTTGGCAGACACCCTTATCCAGAGTGACTTACATTTATCTCATTTATACTACTGAGCAGTTGAGGGTTAAGGGCCTTGCTCAAGGGCCCAGCGGTGGCAGCTTGGTGGCGGTGGGGCTTGAACCCCTAACCTTCTATTCAGTAATCCAACACCTTAACCACTGAGCCACCCCCCTGCCCTGTGAACAGACGTCCTTCGTGCACAAATCTGTACAAGCATTGTTTACAGCAGTTTTTATTGCACACAGAAGCTGTAAACAATGCTGTATTGGAGCCATTAGACAAACAGTGAATTGGTGAAATAACCAAGCTTTAAGTTATATTACATGATATTTATGTAGTGTTTGATAACTTTAATCCATTTGATTTTACAATTATGGTTTTCTATTACAGTTACAAAACAAGGGTCCTCATCTGAATGAGAAACTAACACATCATGAATGTTACCCAAATAAATGTAATAAATAAATAATTTAACACATTATAGTAAGTCACAAATTCCCAACCTGGCGGCAGAGGAGGCCGCGGTACAGTACATACTGGTAGTAGTTTAAAATGGAGGACCAAAACCCAGTCAGCTTAATCCCTCAGGCTGTATTCCGAATAACTCGCAACTGTCCATTCAAGGCACTAGCGCACTACAAAGGGTGTAAATCCTATTGCGTAACAGCCTATGTAGTTTACCTAAATAGTGAATAATATGTAATTTGGGATTCAGTCTCGACTTTTGCATTTACGTCTGCAGGACTTATGCAACAACGCCATTTAAATATGGCTGTTTAGTTTATTTAGGTAAAGTCAAAACGTATAAGCGTAACCAATAAAGCCTAAAAATATAATTTAGCTATATCTAAATTCCAAGATGGCCAGTGAAAGCGTCTGGTGCAATAGCAAAATCTCACCTTTTCTGAAACCGGCACCTCTTTTACAAGCGCTTTCTGCGCCAGAGCGGAATTAAATGCTATCTTCACCATATTCTTAAACCAATGCCAAAAAAGACAGGTAAATTCTGTGTACGATTTGGTTTCAGCAAAACCACAACAGAACGACGTCCAACCAGCCTCGTAGTGCTGTAATGACGTACTTTTGTTTGCAATTCTACGCGTCGTATTTCCGGTTCCTATTTTCCATATAAGGAAAAATGACCATGAACGTTCCCTACGCTTCAAGGATCAGGATATGACGGAATAAGCACTTCTTGAATGATTTTTGGCAACTAAAATTAGGGCGACCTTAGATAGGGGACGCTTTTGAATTTCGAAATTGTCTTTCATCAATAAATCAAAACCCCCAAAACACGATCCTGAAAATGTTTATATCCTACTCTTTTATCAAGACTAACTGAAATCTATTTATACAACATCAATAAGAAACAACATGTTTTGTATGCTTCAAAATCAGTTCCAGTGTTTCTAAAAATTCACTATAAATAGAGTAATAATCACAGTAGGAAAATATCCACTAAATGCAAGTAATTTTTGTCAGCATATTTTTGTGCAGCAGCAACGTGACTGGCTTCAGAATACTTACAGACCCATTCCAAAAAATAGAACATCATGGAAAATTGATTAATTTCCATAATTCCATTCAAAAAGTTGAACTTTCATGGATTATAGATTCAGGGCCCACAACTTAAACGATTTCAAGTATTTATTTGTTTATTTTTTCATAATTTTCATAATAATACTTCCAGGTAATAAAATCTATGAAAACAGGATTTAAAAAATTTGAATACTGTGGAGAAATAAGCCCAAACTTCTTCTCAATTTTTGCAGAAAAAAAGAAATTAGGATCACATCAAATCAATCAAAATATGGTTCTTTCACAATGATATGTCAATTGAGGCAATCAGCCTGTGGCATTGCCTGGGAGTTATAGAAGCCCAGATTTCCTTGATTACATTACATTACATTACATAGCATTTAGCTGACGCTTTTGTCCAAAGTTACTTACAAGAGTAATTGAAACACATAGATTTATGGTACACATAACTAGGGCCAGAGGGAGGCCAAGAGTAGTTTAGA
>JAOVYV010000050.1:2695348-2707587 GCA_025674545.1 Hassar affinis
TGGGAGGAAACCGGAGTACCCGGAGGAAACCCACGCGAACGCGGGGAGAACATGCAAACTCCACACAGAAATTTCCCAGGTCGCCCCACCCGTGGATTGAACCCGGGTCCTTCTTGCTGTGAGGCGACAGCGCTATCCACTGCGCCACCGTGCCGCCGGTCAAAGGAGTTCCTATCCTAAAACATTCTTATCCCTCCAAGCCCTTTACACTGGATGCAAATGCCTCTGAGACTGAGTGGGGATTGTCATCTCATAGTTATTTGGAGAAAAACCTAAGCTCCACTGACATTCTTTTCCAAGAGATTGTCCCCTGTCACGCATAAATGAGCCACATCAACAGGGAATGCTTCATTGTGTAGCTGGTACTGGAACATTCATGATTTTCCTAGACCATAGGTATCTTGAGTATATTAAGTCAGTCAGGAGACTGAATACCCACCAGACACACTGGGCCCTATTCTTTACCTGGTTCAAGTTTTCCCTAATGTATTAACCTTGGTCAAAAAACACCCAAGCCGACTTTCTCACTTCTATTTATCCAGCCCCAGAGGAACCTCTGAAGAATGCATTCTTCCACAGTCCCACGAGTGGCTATAACTTCGGACATTGATCAAGTGATAGAAAACACACCAGAGGTGAGAACTCCCACATAGTGCCCAACAGGAGAAATGTATGGGCCCTCTCATCTCCATGACAAGTTGATCATGTGGGCTCACACCTCCCTTGCTACGAGACACCCTGGCACTTTTACATCAACTACTACAATACAAATACTAATGGCCCCATATGCTCCAAGATATCCACAGGTTCATCTATACTTGTTCCATCTGTGCCCAAGCCAAAGTAACTCACACCCTGTCCACTGGAATACTACTTTACCTACTCCATTGTCATACTTAGCTTCACCTTTGTCACAGATCTGCGCTTATCACAGAACAACTTGTTCATCATGGTGATTATTGACCATTTTTTAACCTTCATCTGACATCTTCAAAGTACCTGAGTTGATCTTCGATCATGTGTTTAGGTACTTTGGCAACCCAGAGGACGTAGTGAGTGACCAAGGAGCTCAGTTCGCATCTCATGTATGTCATCATTACCAGACTAATGGCCAAGTGGAGAGAGCCAATCAGGAGATGGTTGGGTTTCATTAACATTCTATACTACCAATCGGGAGCATAGAATGTTCATGCTACCCACCGAGCCACCGTGTCGCCCAAATTTCACATGTTTTGTTATATTAATAATAATACACACATTCATTTCACCTCATGTTTGGATGCCCAGCAGGGCTATACATAGTGGGGATGGAATGAACTAAATGGTAGACAGTTAATATAAATGGACCATGGACAAAAGGGAACTTTGGATCAGACTCAATGAACAATCAAAGAACCATAAGCCATGGGTTCAAGTTGGATGCCATGGTCAATTAAGTCTTAGGCAGAGTTGTAATCCTTAACATTCAGCCTTTAAAAATGAGTAAAGTCTTTTTATCATTTTGTTGCTCACAATAGTACCATAAAAGAAGCAGTATTCAACATCAGTATCTCAATAACAATATTTCAGAGTACTCTGATGAACAGCATTGGTGATTTGCTTGGTGAAATGATGCCATAAACCAGGTCATAAGAATTTATCACCCTGTAATTGCACATTTTCCATGGTGAGCTTGTTTTTTTATTGATTTCTTTTGTGTTTTTGGCCCATTCTGTATTTTTATCCCTTCTGTTCTTTCCATCTGTCCTTTCATTTGATCTGATGTCACCCATGAGAAACAAATTTACCTAGAATGCATGAGGGGATGTTTAAAACCCAGGCCTGTTGCATTATTAAAATCAGATGGACAGTGTGGTGTTGGTGCCAGTGTGAATGTCAAATACAGACAAGCTCATAACAACAGGCACATAATATGAGTCAGCCAGTGGTGACTTCAGGAATGCTACCTCTAAACACTGAATATTTAGAAAGAAAACATACACAGGAAAACACAGCTTCTGCGAACCTAGGCTATGCCAGAATGTACCATGCTATCCTGTGTTTGAAGCAAATGGAGTATGACACAAGAATGATGTGTGGCAAATACCAGACCCTGTGGGCAGCCTTGTTGGAAATAGCCTAATTATGCCAGGATAGATTTTAGGACACCTTTTGCTTATCTCTAGCATAAGAGGAAGGGAAAGTCCAATCTTTCTCCACAGGGCCATGGCTATCCACACACCAGGTGTCTTATAAAAAGCATCTGCATTCTGCTCTGTGTCAGTTTGAAGCTCTAAAATAAACCACCAAAGGAGAAGTCATTCCCAATTAGTGGCAACTTCAGCTGGCCTGCTTAGCACTGCTGTCTACAATTACCCTCCTGGTTAGGGCACCACACTTGTGCTCTACAGTGCTTGCCAATGTTTACAAAGAGAAACTTCAAGCAGAAGCTCTGATTTCCAACCATTCTGTCAGAGCTCATAGCTGACACGGAAGCAAACTAATAAAAAGGCAATTAGTCAAAATGCCATGAGGTGATATACTGTATCTATACTCTATGACTTTTATAAAGCAACAACAGCTCAATAGTCTAGGAAGGGCACCTGCCAATAAATTCACTGACAATTGATTAGATTTCAGTTTGTGCACCATGATCTCCATGCTTCCATTTCAACTCATAAGAGAAGCAAATGATTGTGTTTATCATTATTTTCAAACACAGTTTAGGGAATTTTACTTTATGCCTTTCATTTAACTAGCAATCAGTCATTCGTGGTACATTTCCCTTAAATGTTTACTTTGTCCTCCTGACTGATTGTATAAAGTTCTGCACCTCAGCATATATGTAACTTAACACAGATCAGCCCAGGATGGCCAAGTTTCCATCAAGCCTTGGGAATTTATTCCGTTTGGCTTCATAACAATTTACCTCCCAGAAGACTGGAAGAGATCAGGATATTCTTGGCTTAATTCATCCACAGCTTGTCATAAAATATTGAATGTCATATCTATTCTGTAGAATTGAATCTCAGTTTGATCAAAATGAACACAAGTGTACCTGAGCTGAATTATATCAGTAAACATATTTTTATTTGTTTTATTTGTTTTTTTGTTTTGTTTTTGCTTTTTTCTAATATTCACCCCAACGTAAAATCTGCTTGCTTTTATTTAACATTTGGCATTTTTATTTGACATTTTTATTTAAGAAATTTGGACTTCCTAGCCAATTCTAAATGTAATAATTCTCAGTGGCGTGACTATTGTAATAACCTTTCCACTGGTTTGAATAAATTACACTGAATAATAAACATTCGTAACTTCACGCTTAGGAAGCACTAAAGATGAAATAGTGATTTGGTATATTTTTTTCAGGTGGCACAAAAACAGCTTATTAAAAAAGCAGCCCTGTGATAGTTATTATTACGGTATAAATTATAGCTGAAGCGATAGAGAAACCTAACCGAGGTGACAAGAAAGGAAGAAATTACCTGAGCTAATTATTTTGTTATGGCCAACCAAATGTGTAAACACAGCTGTCTATTCCAGTCTGTAGGGCAATTAGTTTCTATGATGAAAACATTTTAATAAGTTGTCCTTAAATTGTGTTTACTATTATTTGTGTATACAACGGATCCATTTCACGTCATGCGCTAATTTAATAAACCTACCCTGTCATTAAGACCGGTTTCACAATGTTTCCAACTCAGTATGATAGTTTTGGCATTATGGAAACCAGGCAGAATTCGACCCAGAAGACTGGATTTTACGGAAAGCCCCAAATTGTTATAGGAAATGTTAGCTTTAACCGAAGCAGTAAGTTTCACAGAGGTTTTTAAATGCGCGCCTCCAGATGGTAATATTTAGTAAGACTAAAACATTTTTTGCTTTACTTTTTCCTCCTTCCTCAGAATAAATGTTATTATGCTCCTTTGATTAAAATCTCGCGAAAGCGGCATAAAAAGATACAAAGACAATAATTAAAAAGGAAAGGTAACTTCAACTTATTTTACGGATAATTATTTTTCCGATTTCATTTACTCATTCGCAAATAGGTTACATCTTCATTGAAATGTAAAGAAAATCACAAGCTATAAGTGGTCATGAAAAATTGTAAATTTAAAATGAATGATACAGCAAAGCAATATCATACATCTTCGATATCATAACTGAACTTTGCTCTTACTATTTTAGGCTATATAGGCCAACATATATTCAACATAGGTTAATATCAACTACAAGTATAAGTAGAAGAGGAAGATGAATAAGTATCGTATTACAGAAGATAAAATATTTAATATATTTCTACATAATTTTTTAGTCCAAAATATTTTTGAGTCATCCATCATGATAGACACATTACACGCATTTTGTAAAACTGCATACGCGGGATGAAAATGTCCGTTTAACATTCTTTGCGCAAATCAAAGACAAGAGGCCGGAAGACATCTTCTGTCCACAAATTATAAGTTGTGCAGACCTCTAAACAACTTCACGCAAAGAAATTCGGTAGCTGTCATTTGTTCTTTGGAAAGTTGTCGTTATTCTGCCTTTGCGCCCCTCTTGGTCCCTCCCAGTTTAGCAGCTCAGAGGTGGGTGGGGAAGTGTGAGTGGAAGTGGACGCAAGTCAAAGTCATCTGCAAAATGATCTGCGATTCAAACTCAAGCGCCCACGGGGCAGACGCCTGAAATAAAAGCCTGTTAAAGGGAAGTTGAGTAAGGCTTAGTTCGTCGACCTGGTGGCCATGCAAAGTCTGAATGAAGTCGGGGAGAAAGTTTCGGTCGCCTGTCCGCGGTCGCAAGGCTTGAGCCGAAGAGCGCACGCTTTCTCTGTAGAGGCTTTAGTGGGGAGAAGCTGCAAGAGGATGAAAGTAGAAAAGGCAAAGGATGGGAAGATAGAGGCAAGTGACTGCGACTTGGACACGGCGACTGGGACTGTCGTGGATGAAGGACAGGACAGCGGTAAGCGTGCAGCTATAGGCTCACCTGCACTGTGTGTATTTGCGCACTGACTTTACCAGCAGGACCGGTGATGCTGGATACCTGAGCTTTTCTGCTGGTATAGTTCAATACAAATTACAGTTTGTAAATGACCCAGGCGTCTTTACGCAGGAATAACGACGATATATAGGTCTACCAACCAATACAGTATACAGTATCAGTTCTGCGCATTATATTTTAATACTATGAGCATTTAACGTGAGAGCTCCCAACAGACCAACTCGTGCTTTCACTTTTAAACCTTTTTATACTTTGCCTATTTATGTAATCTCTTTATTTCTACCCTGCCAAAATTGCTATCAATGTATTGATTATGTCGTGCAGCCTATCAAATCAAAGAAACTATTGAGACCACAAGCAAACCCTCTGAGGATAAAACCGACCCGGACAAACAGGTCCAAGTGGAACTGCAAGGGTCTGATCTGTGGAGCAGATTTCACGAGATTGGAACAGAGATGATCATCACCAAAGCGGGCAGGTGGGATAGTTATTTGCTTTTATACTTTAGCATACTACACTTTCAGTGAGAATTTATTATTTTAATTATTTTATTGAAGTCAAATATATTAGACGACTAACAAGTGAAATAGTGGAATCCATACATTCTATATCTAAGCTAAACATATTTTATATTTTGGCTGAATTTCTTTCGAAAATAATGCACCACAAATTTTATTTTTGTAAAGCTGAAACATATCTAATATACCTCATCAGGCGAATGTTTCCATCTGTCCGAGTGAAAGTGAGGAACCTGGACCCGTTCAAACAATACTACATCGCCATGGACATCAAGCTCGTGGATTCAAAAAGATACAGGTAGGGAGTAAAATATTTGTTAAAATATTTGTTTTAAACATACAGTTTAATATGCTAAATAAATTAAATGACTACTACTACTACTACTACTACTACTACTACTACTACTACTACTAATAATAATAATAGGCCTGATTAAAAAAATATCGTGAACGCATCTGAAATGAACTGTTTCCTTACTTACCAGTGAATCCATTGTGTAATTGTTTATAGACAAATAAAAATTGATGGCCTGAATTAAGTAAGATATACGCACCACGCAACAGATTTCGTTTCTCGTATGCACGAACAGGAGAATTTACTTATTAATTTACTTAATACGTATGTATTTACTTTTTATTCGTAGGTATGTGTACCACAGTTCCCAGTGGATGGTGGCTGGAAATACAGATCACTCGTGCATCACCCCGAGGCTTTACATACACCCGGACTCGCCATGCTCCGGTGAGACATGGATGCGCCAAGTGATCAGTTTCGACCGGATGAAATTAACAAACAACGAGATGGACGACAAGGGCCATGTAAGTTGTACGGATGTTAGAACACCATGTAAAATAGATAAATCTATTTAACAGAGTTCCTCAAGCGAAAATGTCGCATTTTACGCTTCAGTTATGCATGCATACTTTGCATAGCAGGGGAGAGCCAGCAATAACAATTTTTTTTTATTTACTTACTTACTTACTTACTTACTTACTTGCTCAATGATTGTTTTCAGTTACAAATTCATACTTCCCACATAACCTCATGCATGCTACTTTTATCAACGTATACTTACGCATATTGTCGCCTTTCTGTCATTAAACGTAGTCTATCAATAAACGTAGTCTATCAAGTTAAATTATAGACTCGGAAAAACTGAAAGGTATAGGCCTAATCTGGTAAACAGCATTAGCATAGCCTTTTGTGGAGCTGCAGGCTGTGAGAGAACAGGGGGTGCGTGATGAGTAGAGTAAAGGACGTTTCGCGTACTTCCAAATAGCATCATGCCCATGTATTCACATTGTATCCAAACAGTTTTGCTTTGACCCAACTTAAACGGGGGCTGCATAGTGTACCATCTGTCTTTGTCAGTGGGTGCCAGCCTTTCATGCGCTTTAGTCGTCACGTTTAGCTAAACACGTGATTTTAATTTTAAATAAAAAGTAATGACTTTCGCTAAATACCGTATATGTCCACTTTTACATTCAGATCATCCTGCAGTCCATGCACAAGTACAAGCCGCGCGTGCACGTAGTTGTGTACGAGCCATCTCTGGACGTGTCGCAAATCACTGAGCTCCCGCCTGAAGGCGTGTGCACTTTCTCCTTCCTCCAGACCCAGTTCACAACTGTAACTGCCTACCAAAACCAACAGGTAAAGGACCATTTTATTCTCAAAACAAGCTGATCTTTTGAATTAAAAACAACTTGCTTCTGTCCAAGTTCTGTTAAAATGGGTAGCTCTAAAACCTCAAGGCGACGTTTCATTTACACTAAACGCATTATTAGGCCTTTCTAAGTAAGCTTTATGTTCGTCATGTTAAAATATCTTATACTGACATTACAACACTAATTTGACGAATAAAAATCGTCGGTTTTCAATGCATCATTGTTTATACATTTTACGTAATTATGATCAACTCCATTTTCGCCTTTTCGTTGCATGCATAGGTATAATATTCACATGGACACACATCTAGCCGTTTTCGTCCCAGCCTGATTGCAAAAATCACATTCTTTGGCTTCTAGGGAGTAGCAGACCTTCGTCTGATTTAAGTATTTACACGTTGTTCCAGAAACAGGAAGCCACTGAAATGCTGCCAACTTCTGTCACCAGGGTCTTTATTTGAATTTTTTTATTTGAGTTTTTTGGAGTACAACCCATTTCATATATAGAAAATGTCTTCTAAGTTGCCAGTTATTAAAATTAATTTTTTGACCTTCCATTTCACCCTGTGTGGCCATATAAAAGGACTAACCACTCTCCCTGCATAAGACATCTGGGATTATCGCTCATTTTTGAGTTTTATTGGGTTTATGCACAAAATTACCTGCAAGTAATGTTGTATTCACTTATTCTGTCATTAAGATAACAAAATTGAAGATTGACCGAAACCCCTTTGCCAAGGGCTTCAGAGACCCAGGAAGAAACAGGTGCTGGAATAAATTTACTTCAATTTTAGGTTTCTGCAAATACATTTCAAAACTCAGATTAGTATTTGTTTTTTGTTTTCTATATTCACTCTAAAAGAAGCTTATCTCCCATAGGGGTGTAGTAGATGGTGTTCTGGACTCTTACACCTGGCAAAACCACTTTGGCCTCAATTTGAAGCCATTTACTCTGGAGCTGCAAGGTACAGATGAGTAATTTATTAACTATTTCATTTAACTATTTTTATTAATTTATATGGCTTAGTGAGTGGAGGACAAATTGTTGTTCATGAAAATAAACAAATCAATAAAAAATAGATTGATAAATGCATTGGAAACATGCTAATATTATTGATATGACCTGCCTATAGAAACGTATTGAATGTAAAGGTGTTTAATAAAAACATTTTTTAAAACATTGCTAAACTAATAATGAATATGTTAGTTGGGGGATCAACAGATGATTTAAGTTCTGATGTGAGTAGCCAAAAGAGAATTCTATGTAAGTACCATATATAATTCATTATAGGTTTATGTAAAATATTTTTACAGAGCAATAGTTGTTTCTGACTAATGCCAATTAAATGTCTCTTACATGATCATTTTATATAAAAAAAACTATTATTTAGGCTCAGGTGATGAGAAAATTCCATAACCAAATCATTGAATGTTAATTGGTGTAATGGTATATTTTAATATATTAATTGTAGGTGAAAATTGGGGGTCATCTGAGAGCTGTGGTAACATTTCCCCTCTGAAAAAGATCCTGCCACACTCCACTTCCATGCTCTTCCACCCATTGCCCCTCTCTGGCCCTGACAATGATCTGCACAACCACAGTGTGCCGCTCTGCTCTAAAGTGACATCGTCAAACACCTCCTTTGCAAGACGACCCTACTGCAGCCTCATACCTGACAGACTCAGAGGTTACTCAGGGTTGCGACCCTTGATGGACTACCCCATGCTGTCTCATCTCCATGGGAACAAAATTGGTGGTTGCAGGGGCCAATGCCTCCATAGCCACTGTTTGCTTTCCATCCAGAACCTTCAGGCGAGCCAAGTCTCTGGAGCTCAACAGGAAACTGCAACTTCTCTTATGTCATCATATGGCCTGTGCAGCTACAGTTTACCTTACAGGCCACATTTCTCCAGCATCATTAGCTCATCAAAACCAGCTGACAGCATAATCCTGGCATCATCTGAAAGCCTACTGCACCAAACAGCCTGGCATTCAACTGTCAATCACCACCTCTGACCTTGCCAGATGCTAGATCTAAACATGTCCTTAATGCCAAAACATAGCTGCTGTCCCCCCTGCCATTTATATGGGTCAATGCAAAATAGCTAAGATCCAGTGTGAATGAATGGAGCATGAGACTGTTACTATATCAGAACTCTATAGTGCTAATGCTGGAAAGGACTGCACTTATTTCTTCCTTGTGGAAATCAGGATTGACAGAATATTTTTTCTAAAGGCATAGACAGATCTGTGATTTCCATTGGCAATTTTGCTATATTAAGTCAGAACTCTTCCTATTCTCTGAGAAAATATTGTATTATGATATTGTTTGGTATTTTTTTCAAACCACCTGTTGAACATTTTTGTTATATAAAATATGATAAATATAAGTTTTCTAATTTTATATTTTGGTCTCATAAAACTTTAACTGATGTTACATTTGTTTTGAAATAAAACCCATCACCACTTCAGTCAGATAAACAATAAGCATTTTGACCTGTACTATGTTTAACAGTATTATTACAAAACAGTCAATATGATTGTATACATTTAAAGAAAAGAAAATATTTTTTTAACTTCCTTCTGTTTGTCTATTTTCACTTTATTTAACTTAGGTTTAATACATTACCTACAAAGCCATTCAAGTGCCCAGTGATAGTTTCACCAGTGTGAATTCATCTCTATCTAGAGGGCAATACAGCAATTCTTTAGTCTTTTACTCCATCCAGCTCTCTCTCCTCCTCATACAGTATGTACACTTTGCTCAAACACAAATTGTTCCAAAGTTTCAGCTTTTATTCTAATACCACTGTAAACACCACTGTGATTGTCATCTAGTACGTAGATCTCTACCTAACCATGAGTTTGTGCTGTAATCTAGTGCAACTGCATTGCATAGTTGCACTGAATTCTGGAGCTCTGAGACCAGTGTTTACTGTCTCCACAACTTTTGGGTTTTTCATTGATGCGACATTGAATGTCTCTTAAAAATGGTGAAAATTGGACATCCCTTATGTTTCAGATGACTGAATATTTTTTTCTGCTATGAAGCACTAATGTAACTGTGCTAACAATATACCCATGTGATGTCAGAGAGGCAGACAAGCATTAACTTCTCATAGAATTAATGAAAATACAGCTCCATCAAATGAAAATTGAGTACATAAAACCTATATAAACATATTTAATGCACTTCATTGTGGACAATTATGTTAAAGCATTTACATGAATTGAATTCATGGAGTATACAGTATATATGTAACTAATTCAGTAGTCCTTCTACAGCCTATAACCACAAAACAGTTTTATGATCATGTTCAAAAAGCATAAGGTTAACCATATATGCATCATTCTCTGGTTTAGGATCTGGTTCATACTGCCTGCTAAGTTTCGTAACTTAACAGGAATGCTTATCCTATTCTGATCATTTTTCCTACATTTCAGAGTAACTTGGGCATAATTTCCTCAGCTAGCCTAGTCACTTTCCAGCAGTCAGCAAAAATGGATTATCCAAAGTTGTGGAAATGGCTGTTTCCCCAAATTTTCTTGTCAGAGTAGTTCAATTCCACAGCATACAATCCTAGAAAAGAAAGATTAATTAGACTTTGTGCAGGTCATCTTGTTTGTATATATCGTGTAAAAAGGAATGTTTTCCACACAATTGTTTGAAAGAAAATGCTGTAACTCCAGTGATCATGTGTAAATAGGTTGCACCTGTTAATCAATTAAATCTTAAACAAGCCAAAAGGCAGAGAATTGGATTAAATCAAATTACCCCTACCTGTCAGTCAAAGCAGCCATGCTTCAATTCCTGGACTGTGTTTCCTCACGCGAATGCTAAAAATTTGATTGGAAATGCCTGGCTTCCATTAGGACTTCCTGAGGGCTCAGATCATCCAGAATACTGATGTGTTGAAAGAAGGTTTTTATCTCACTGCAGTCTGTGTTTGTGTGCCTCATTTTGCACACATGGAAATTCTGTCTGCAGAACAGGGTTGGCATGTGGACATTAATTTAATACATTCTTATGAATATATCACTCCAGAATTGTTCCATTTAACCATGACAATTTTATAAGCAATGCCCAGAATATAATTCTATGCTATTTAGTGATTGTAAAAGAAAAGAAAAGAAAAGAAAAGAAAAAAACCTTTTGGGGAAAAAGAAAAGGTTTAATTCATATTTCCAAAAGCTACAGTTGACAAAATAAATGAGGCTGTCTTTTTGCCTTTATTTTAGAAAACAAAAAACCCACATTGGGTCAAATCCTACAACTCTGTAAATATCCAAAGGCAGTCTCTTATTATTAACTTTTATTTTTTTTAAAAAGGAGAGCAAATAGCTCTACCCAGCATATCAATCAAGTTTCCAATAACAGTCTGAGTAAACATGATACACAATGCCACTCTATAAAACAATAATTTGTTCAGTTTTGTCTATGAAGTGATTGCTGAAATTCTTTTACAGAGCTATGGAATCACAGGAGACTGACTCTGATAAAATTTTATACCCTGCAGCTCTCCCAGGGGTCTGGGTCCTTCATGTGAGGTTTATATTGGATGGTATCTGCTCTGCAAACCTAAAAAAAAGGTTATTTATCAGAGCAACTTATGGGATATGACTAAACTGTGTTGTAAAGTTTCAAGTGAAACCAGCTGCTGCTAAAATTGAATTACCTCCAGGCAATAATGTGAAAAGCAAAGGCAGTTTAACAGCTTATTAAGTGGTACTCTTCAAACAGCAAATCTGCCTTCTGCCACACTGGGGTATATTTAGATCTTTGACTCTAAATGCTGACTTCTTGAATTTACAACCATCGTTTTACAGTTTCACCACCAAGTAACCTAAAGATACATGCTTTCTTATATTCAATGATATGTTGCTTCTAGGAAACTATCTTGAAAAGGAATTACACCTGCCAAAGTGCAGTCAGAATGATCAATGTGTGACCCAGTAGAAATACATTAAAAAAAGAGAGATACTTTCTGTGGTATATGCCTTAGTACAAACCGGATTCCAAAAAAGTTGGGACACTAAACAAATTGTGAATAAAAACTGAATGCAATGATGTGGAG
>JAOVYV010000050.1:2718595-2729770 GCA_025674545.1 Hassar affinis
GAATCTACAATGTAAATAGTCATGAAAATAAAGAACACGCATTGAATGAGAAGGTGTGTCCAAACTTTTGGCCTGTATATATATATATATATATAAAAAAAGATCTGATGATTTATCTTGGTCTGATTTTTTCACGGGTGTATGGGTAAAGAGGGCAAAAGACAGCACCTATTTCAAACAGCTGTCAGGTCATTCCATCATAGCTAAAGGCAAAATTTTCTATATATGTTATTATATATGGTTATATATATATAAAGTTATATATAAGTTAATAGCTATTGCTAAATATTCAGAATAAACACATAATTACAGCATAATTACACAGTAAGTTTTTAGAGATAACAAAGCAAATAATGACAGATGCGTCGAAGGATACTTTACATTCAGATGTTTGAATCTTCATCTGATATTTCCAATAACCGTTAATAAACAAACCTCCTGTCAGTAATTCGGATAACGTTAACTGCTTGAAGATGCGCGGCAGATTCTTGCTTTGATGCTCCCTGACAACAAGGCATCGTCCGCTACTTCCGGTTACACCGTGACGTCCTTGGCGACGCGCAGCTTTCGCGGTCACGCCTTCGAAGGCGTGCTCCTTTGACGTCACGGACAATCGGGATGGCATGCTGACATTATTTTTAACACACTCTGTTCCCGGTCCGTGGTGGTACAAGTCTAGTGACGTAGTTTTTATTTTTGGAAACGAGTAAATTGGCCTTTCATCTACCTAGAAAATTTGCTCATGGCATTAATCGTGTGCATTTTTAAAGCATTGCAATTTAAACAACCAAAACCGTTCAAATATTTCCTGTTTTGCTGATATGTAATAGGTTATTTATTTTAATTCACCCATAAATATTTAGGGTACTTTTGTATATTACACCTACAAGAGCATTTGTTGCGAAAGGAATCTTCAGACTACCATTTATGTGATGTAGCATGAACAATGTTAAGGTTGTGATGTAGGCAATCATCTAATTATTACTCACACTGAAACGGGTTGCTTTCACTAATCAGACATGCGACACAGGTTAGCCCGACCGGTACACATAAGCGTGGGCTGTTATTGTCCAAACAATTTACGAGTCAGAGTTGGAGTATGGAAAAAAAAAAAAAAAGAGAGAGAGAGAGAGAGAGAGAGAGCGAGCCCGGAGCTATGAGCATGACAAGTTTAGTCTGGACTGCCGCTGCGGATAGCCGTTGCTTGACGTGGGCACGTGGGCGGGGGCGGGTTGATTGATGATTAGGTTTGTGTCCCTACATCACGCGAGAGAAAGAGAGAGAGAGAGTCAGGGAGGGGGGATGAGTCACTGATTGCATGATACAATATTCAGCGCCGCCACGGCACTGCGGCGTGTATGAACGTGTGCAAAGCATCCTTCACATTGGCAATGCCCATTGAGCTTATATTTAACTACGTGTTTATGTAGCCATAAACTCAGTCACAAGAGAGATTAATTAATCCGGCTACTGTCGTGTACAAATGGTATATAAAAGATGATAGAATTGACATTATTCACACCTCTGTCATCCACACAGATTAAAAAAAATAAGCACCATTAGCCTATCTATACTTCCTATAGGCCTACTTGTGTGTTTTTTTTTTTTAAATCTGGGTTATTCTGAGTAACTGATTCATCTGTCCATACATTTTAATTCAGCCTACACTTTATATAACATTTACTCAGGCTATGGATGTCTCCTAGATGTCACTTTTCTGACTGAATGCTTTAGTATTTCCCCAGAGTCTCATACACCTCAAACATAATACCATGCATCAAAAACAGTCTTTTCGTTTTCTGTTCTAGTTTTTAATGACATGCTTGTGCTGACTTTTCGAGTTTACTGGCCTACTGAATGTTGTGGTAGCTTCCTACTTAATCCTGTAGAAAATCTCTCTAGGTCACTTCTGCAGGATCAGCCTTGCTGAATCGTTCTCGCTTGATATACACACAATACGCATATACACATAAGCTAGAGGTGCGCATCTACTCGACAACCTGTGAACTCTCGCTCATCGCTCTTTTGATATGCGGCACCGCTGCGCGATTGCACTACGTGGACCACCTCAAGAGCGTGACGCCAGGTTGCCATGGGAACTGCTTTTCGCTTTCGGGAGCGGAGGGAGAAAAAGCGCGAGATATTTAAGAGTTTCGGTTCAGGAGCGGCGCAGGCTGGACAGCGACCACGTAGCTGCAGCTTCTTTCTTTATCTTTCTCTGCGGAAATACGCCCGAACCGAGGCCGACGACAAAAGACCCCACTGATCCTCCTAAACACTGCTGGATCTTACGCTCCGGAATTCAACTCACACGCGCACGAGTTTAAGGTTCCATTTTCTGTACTGTTAACTCAGGTGAGTTGAGGAATTCCCATGCTCGCAGCGTGAGATTCTTTTTAAAAAGACCGATGCCGTTGATTTTATTCGATTAGGGTTTTTATGGCCTTATCACAACAAAACAAGTGGCACGAGTTAAATACACCATTACAAATGAAACCGATTAGTGTTTGTTTATGATCGTGTCTACGTCACATGCCGAAGTTTTAAAGATATGTAGGGAAAGTAAAGAAGTCATAGCTTATACAGATGCATCTCCCAAATAAAGAGGGGAAAAGAAAACGTTAAATTAGCTATAAGAAAGACTTTATTTGCCATTACAGTATTGCAGCATAGAAGACAATAGCATGTAATAGTAAAACGACTGTGATACACACACGCGCACACACACACACACACACACACACACACACACGATAGATATTAATGATGTTTGTAATATTTATAACCACCACCCCAGCCAAGCCTGGAAGCGACATTAAGAAAATAAAACTTAAATGGCATTATTTATTAAAGCTGATTCACACTAGAAAGTGGAGGAAGTTTCGGATGAAGCCAGTGGCTCAGCAGCATTAACTGGGATATTTACAATGTTCCCAGAAGAATTATAAGCAAATGGCAAGATAAAGGGTTAAAGGAAACTCCCAACTTTATGTCACACAAACGAACACAAATTCGGAGAAATTAAAGTCTGGCACGGAAGCGCATCTGGGTGCAGTTGCTTTTTTTTCCTCAGCTATGACTCACCCCGGCTTGTTTGCGGGAGGAGAGGGGCGGGGAGACGAGGGGTGTAGAAGGAAAACAAACGCTACCACTAGCTATTACTTTGTTTCATATGCCAGTGACACGGCACTGAATTTTCAGAGACGTTTAGAGCATACAAGCGGAATGATTAAGATAGAGAAAGAGGCTGGTGGTGTCATGTGTAAAGTTGGTGATCAGACTGTGGGATCCATAGAGCTCCATCACGACTGTGGGACCTGCTGACGTCACGTACCCCTCCCCCCACATCATAACCATACTTCATCTCTTTTCTTCGTGTCTTGTGGTCACCCATTGACTTCATTATTGTGCGATAGAGCAGATCGTCTACCTTCAGAAATCAGTTGAAGAAATCTGGAAAACAAGCTGCCCCCATTGTGTATGTGCAAGGCAAGCACACACACACACTAAACAATAAGTGAAATACAGCTTATGGGGGAGTCTGAATGTAATGAATAACCTTCATTTTTTTTAAATATTACAAGGTAAAACTAAGCAAATGGTTTCCCTTAAAGAAATGTGTTGCACTAAAAACATTGTAATTTTTATGCAAATACAATTCTTTATGGCTACTGCACTCTTAGAAAAAGGTTTTTTTCTTTGTATAGTTGAAGGTTGTAAACTTCCTTAAAGATTTTAGTTTGGAGATTTCTAATAGGAAACATATACTACTACATAGAACATTTAAGAGTTCTCTCAGAAGGACAACTGAAAAAAACTATAAGGATCCAAGTTATGACCTTTTAAAAACTGTATTATATAAAAAACAACAGAACCCAAATATGAATTTATATAAATCAGTCAAATTTCATATCAACCTCACAGTTGCATCCTGAGAAACAAAATTGGCTAACCCTTCATTTATCCTCATGAAAACTTTCTCTATAATAGGTTGTTTAACTGTGACAGAATGGCTGTTTTGGGGCTTTTATAGCACTTACAAATTCTAGTGATGTCACATTAATCTGCTTATTTCTTTCAAATTGTGTTACATGCTGTAAGTAGTCATTTTATGAAATTCACTATTGAAGCTTTTAATGTTTTACCTTTTTTTACCTGCTCCCTGACTTATGTACACTACATCTGCATTTTATTATATACTTATATAATATATAATACTTATTGTCATACTCAGTTTGCCACACACCACACACCATGCACACAAACACACACACATGCATACACATACTTTGCATATATGCATATGCATGTGTTTTTCTTCCTCTTCCACAGTTTGCTTTTCATAAATCTACTTTTTTATTAATGGCACTAAGATGATTAATACATAGCAGTGAGTCATGGAGATTAACCCTGTTAGCGCTAGTAGAGAGAAAATCAATAGCCACTATCTGGCTTAGACTGAATGAGCCAATGTTGCAAGTTTATTTTTCCTTTCTTCGAACAGGTAGTAACTTTCATTCAAAATTCACAGATCCTTCATCTTTTAACTCTTTTAACACAATGAAGATTCCCCACCCAAAAGGTTGCAAAATGATACAGTCCTGTACCTCAGAGAATGAGTCATCTGGTGGAGATTTGGAGCTTGTGACAAAGATTTGTCCATGTTCTTACTCACTGAAAGAAGGCCAAAGCATTTTGGTCATATACAATAAAAATGGCATAAATTGAAATAATAGTGAATAAAAGTCCATATATATTTGCAACAGTTAACAGTACTGTCAAAACCGGGTGGCACAAATTTTCCAATTATTCTGTTTGCTGTTATGAGTCATCTGCAACCAACCAATTAAAATACTGACTGTATTCAGTATAGATCCTTACTGTTTAGTTGCAAACATAATTGACTAAGTACATAACAACTCATAAAACAGAAAAGAAAATATATAAGTGTTCTGGTGTAGCCCAATTCACTTCATGAGAACTGAGTATCATGCATTTTTATGTTCAAATTCAATGCCTGCATTTAGAAGACTTATATTGTGCGTTGTAATAATCTCAATTTTTCCTCTTTTGTATTCTGCTTCTGTATCATTTGTTTCTTCCTATTTGTTTATTTCCCCCAGTCTTGCAGAATATGATGGAACTGAAAGATGATCGGCGGTTCCATAATCTAACACAGGAGCAAGTGGAGACTCTAGATCAGGTTCTCACAGAGGTCATTCCTATTCATGGCAGGGGCAACTTTCCCACCTTGAAGATTAAACCCAAGGACATAATTCATGTCGTGAGAGACAGACTGGTTTCTAAGAACATCAAGGTGAGGGATGTCCGTCTCAATGGCTCCACAGCAAGTCATGTCCTAGTCAAAGAGAACGGCACTAGTTATAAGGACTTAGACATTATCTTTGGTGTAGAGCTTCCTAAACAGG
The DNA here is from genome assembly GCA_025674545.1 of Hassar affinis. Classification (NCBI taxonomy): domain Eukaryota; kingdom Metazoa; phylum Chordata; class Actinopteri; order Siluriformes; family Doradidae; genus Hassar; species Hassar affinis. Next base: position 2,724,025 of record JAOVYV010000050.1, read on the forward strand.
AAGACTTTCAAATCATAAAGGAAGTGGTTCTGGGGTGCCTCCTGGACTTTTTGCCACAAGGAGTTAACAAGGACAAAATTACGGCTCTCACTATGAAGGAGGCTTATGTACAGAAAATGGTTAAAGTCTTTACTGAGTATGACCGATGGAGTCTCATCTCACTCTCCAACAACAGTGGTAAGAATGTGGAACTCAAATTTGTCAGCTCTCTGCGACGGCAGTTTGAATTCAGTGTAGATTCCTTTCAGATAATCTTGGATACTATGTTGGAGTCCTACCTTGAAGCTGAGAGAAGGGAGGTTGCAAAACATAAGGAGAAGGAACAGGAGGCTTCCACGATTCAGAGCACTGACTCCCAGTCACATATATTACATGAACAACTCACCTCTGCTGGAACAGAGAACTGTAATGAAACTGATATTAACATGTCAGGTGAAACTAAAGACATGGACAGTTTGCATGATGAGTGCCACAATGAGGGAGTTATGATGGAAGACCAATACAAATCTTCTATGAAAGAAACAACTGTTGAAACAATCCATAATGAAACAAATGAGGAGCTGAGCAAATCTATAACAATGACTGAAGCTATGGAGGGTATATCAGAACTGCTTGAAACGAGATCAGTGCATACAAAGAAAATAGATGAGAGTAATCAACATCAGTTTATGCAAAAAAATGACATACCAGAGAGAAATTCATACAGAAACATTAACTCACAGCTGGAAAGTGACCAGGTCATTAACAAAAATGCAAATATACCACATGACAAACAGCTGTCAGACTCTCAAGCATGTATTCATATGAAGGGGTATAAAGAAAGTGAAAACATATCAGCTACATATTCAGACAATGTTAAATTTAAAAAGGAGCATACAAAAACAGTAGGTGAGCCAATGCAAACTGCAGAAAAAAATATTGAAACCATGGTTCTCAGTGGACAATCTGCATTCCAGCTTCCTCCCATCACCCATCTTACACAAAATACACCAATAGACTCAATTAATGAGTACTCTTTACCACCTCCTGCCAAGAAAACTAGTCGAAGTTCACAAATGGTTGTTCTTAAGCATTCCTCACCAAAACCCCCCAGGAAAATGTCACGGAAGGTCACATCTATGCCACATTTAGGAAGCAAAGTAGTTTTAAAAGACTCAACAGTTAAATCTCCTCAGATAGTCAGCCATTCACTCAATGTAAATGACCCAAAAGAATCAACACATATGGACATAGAATTGGCAGGGCATACCACTAACTGCTTGGAGTCAGTATCCAGTTCTTCACATGACAAAGAAACAGTGTTTAGAATATTAGATGTATCCACAACAGTTTTTAGTATTTCAGCCCAGGAGAATGGTACAGACTCAGAGGAGATGCTTTCCATATCTTCGTCCCTAGAAAAAAATGTTCAAGCACATATAGAAACTTCAGAGACAGAGACTGGTGAAACTACCAATCATTCTGCCCTGAGCCCTAAACCCTTTACTGCCCAAAAGGACCAAAACACAACCATTCAACCTTTTCTTGAGATTCTGACAAAATCATGCTCTGAGCCGGTGAGACCAATTATTAAGATCAATTGTCACCCTATAGTAGAGGTAGATGATAGCTTGTCCATCTGTCCAATCTCTTCCTACAAAGAGGATACTGAGCTTGCAACCCAAACAGCTAAGTGTACTCAAGAATATTCAGAGTTCCAAGAAACTGTAACTCATACAGTAGATTCTTCCTCCAAGTTAGGGACATCTCTGTGTACAAATCTTGCTACTGAGTCAAGGGAGGCAGAATCCACTGACCAGGGCTTTGGACTTCCTATAATTTCATTACCAGGTCCTGAAACCTCCATATCATGTCTACTCCCTCAGAAACCTAATGTACCTGGCACACATTCTCTAGAGTCTTCAATTTTAACATCACACCTTCTGGAACCACCTACACTGATACCACAACAGGCTCAAGACTTCTCTGTATTAGAAGAAGACTTTTCAAAATCCCAAGAAATATCGTGTCCTCAAGAATCCCCAATATCAGTGTCTAAAGATGAAGTGTATTCTGTCTGGCCATCAAATGTTTTGGAATCTTCTACATGTTCATTAGAAGTATCAGAGTCTTCTGCAGCATTGACTCAAACTCCAGAACCACCAGAAGGATTATTACAGATTATGGAACCCTCTATATCACAGGCAGGAGGTCTAAAACCTTCTATTCAACTAGATTTAGTCACCCCTGAAGAGACTTCAGAGGATTCAAATCTATCTAACTCTACATCTACTAAATCATCCCTACCTTCTCACAGAGAGATTCCTTCTGTCACAGTAGTGGCAGAAAGCATGTATGGAGATTTTGAGCAAGCCATGGACCACCTTCGTTACAGGCTAATTGCAACACGCAATCCAGAGGAGATCCGGGGTGGTGGCTTGCTCAAGTACAGCAACCTATTGGTTAGAGATTTCAAACCTGCCAGTGAGACAGAAATTAAAACTCTAGAGCGTTATATGTGTTCACGTTTCTTTATTGACTTTCCAGATGTGAATGAGCAACAAAGAAAGATTGAGTCCTATCTACGAAACCACTTCATTGGAGAGGAGAAAAGCAAGTATGATTACCTAATGACACTACGACGGGTAGTCAATGAGAGCACTGTGTGCCTGATGGGCCATGAACGACGTCAGACACTCAATATGATTACCATCCTGGCCCTCAAAGTACTGGGAGAGCAGAACATCATCCCCAACACCAACAATGTCACTTGCTACTACCAGCCTGCTCCATATATGGCTGACCACAATTTCAGTAACTACTACATTGCCAGTGGGCAGTCCCCAATTATATATCACCCCTATCCTCTACATATACACATGCAAACTGGGCTGGTTTAGCAGTGGGCATGACGTATGCATGAGAAGCTGATACATGGCAGAAATGTAACCTCCTGCAACCTAAAATGGCCACCAATAATAAAATCCTCAGCATGAGAGTAAGCCCTAACACTTAATTGAATAAAACTCTATTTTGACTGCTTTCAATTTATAAAAAAAAATTATTCTGACTATAAATCAGGGAGTGACAGTGGTTAGGGTTAACGTTGGGCTTACAGTGCAATTCTATGCAGACACATCTTTTCCTGGATTCAAAATCATCCTTTGGTGGGATCAACACAGTTGCTGGTCAGTGCAAACTAAATACATGAAATCATTAGTAAAAAGGTGATAAAGCAAAGTCTCTAAATACCAGATATACATGTGTCTGATACACTAAAATGTGGGTTTTAGAAATACAGGTCTTAGTGAGGGTAAGAAAGCTTTAAAGTTATAAGGAATGAATGCTAATTACCTAAAGTATTTTTGAATTGTTGTGTGTAAAGCCTATAAAATGTAAAGCTTAATGTGCTAGTTAAGGAACCATAAGGAATATTTTAGCATTTTAGCAGTTGTTAGAGTAAAACAAAAAAAATCACAAATACTGATAACGAAAATGTAATTAAGCTGCTCTGAAGTGCTGAATTTTGAATCAGTCGGATATATTTGGTTATAGTTATTTCCATCCAATGGCCAATTCAATTTTCAGTTTTAGTTTTAAACTCCAGTCCATATTACAAAGGATTTTCTGTCAAAAAACATTTATATAACACTCAAATATGTAGGATTTTAGAGGGGTGAGGCTTTAATTGCAGATCTTCCAGTGGGTGCTGAGCGGTGTATTCAATTTATTCCTATTGTGTATTTTAGAAATAACTCTAAGTAGACTATGACTCATGGCTCAGTTCCATGCAGATTCCTACCAGCTGCATGATTGCAGATGTAAACCAGTGTGAAATTTAGTGTGGAAGTTAAATGTCTTTATCTCTCCAGCCTTTTATTGTCATTGGCTGTAAATGTTTTGTTTGTGTGTCCAGAATGTAAATTATGTTTTGGATTAATGTGAAAAACTGTGTAGAGGACACCGAAATGTTTTCATTGAAAATGTTACTGCCAGATTTCACCATATGAGGACTTTTGTACTGGAATCTAATGTTCTAGTGATGACGAGAGAGAAATGTTTTATCAGTGCATGTGTGTATCTTTTGAGCATCTGTGATCCACAAAGTCAACCTTATGGACAATGAACAATACTCAGTTTGGATTTTATTTACCATATGATGCATATTCAGCCTCAAAGACAGTGACAGTTTCAAGCAGCCGAAGGCATGGAGGAACTCTGTTCCTTACATGGATGCATGTGTGAAAATATCTACTTATCAGGAAATTTTTTTACATGTTAGTAACAAAAACATATCTATTTTTCCAAGAAAAAAGTATAACAGAGTACAGAGTAAAAATAGTTTGTGCCAACTGCATAAACACATAACAGTTATATATATATAGATCATATGCAAAGTATAAGCCTGTTGTTGATGTAGATCTTTTAAAGGAATAATATAAACATATGTCACTGTTCACAACTTGTGGATTTCCCTTTTTTGTGAGGTCCTAGATTTAAAATTGTGACGTATTATACCTTACTGTATGCTGACTTGAAGTCCTTTATGCTGTCTTGCCCTGATGTTTTTGTCCACTTTCTAAATCTGGCCTTAATGCCAAAATCTTTAGTAACACTGTGCTTATATATAGATTTAGATGAATTTTAACTGTTCATCCAAGTAAGACTTGTAACCATAAAAACACCATAGAACCCTAAATAGCAGTGAGATCATCTTATGTGACCAAAGATGGGTTTTGTAGGAAAACTTAAGTGCCTAAAATAAGGTCATTTGTATATGACCTACAAAAAAGAAACAAAATAAAGAAAGACAGAAAAGGAATGGACCAATTTAGGGAAAGGAAAAAGTAGAGAGATGGGATAATGGTTCTCTGGGATGCAAATGAAGCTGTGTCCCTTCATTATTTCAGGTGTATATTTTCTCCTTGACCTTCTCTAGTTCTGATTGTGTTGATGTCAGTTCTGTAGTACTTTATTATGGTTGGTTAATGTACCGTTAATAAATATATATCTGTAAATCTGTAGGTCCTTTTTACCCACATATGTTTTTTCTTCTTCTAAGTGTCCTATCATAACTACACAGATGTGAACCCAGGACAGTCTCTTCATGATTTGAATGAAAGACTTTCTAATATATAAATACTACATTTTAATATTTATGCACACAGGACAATGGTTTACCTACATAAATGAAAAGTATACTTAATATAAAAAGTATACTTTTAGTTTTATCACTTTATACATAGTTCAATACATATATATTATTTTGGAACAAATTAAATTTTAATTTTAATAAAGTTAAGTAAAACATATTAATTTAGTTAGTTTGTGCTTTTGAGTGCTTTTTTCAAACAAGTGAAGTGCACTCAAGTTGAATAAAATGTACATTTTTAGGCACCATTGTTAATACACTTGAAGACATTTTTTAAATGCACTAGTGAGTGTACTGATGGACACTGAATACACTTTATTACTACTTTAAGATATACTTCATTTAAAATACACTTATTATATTTATATTTATAAATATTTTTTAAAAAAATATTTATATACCTATACTAAATATACCTGAATACATTTAATACATTTAATATAAGTGTACTTTTATAAAATATAAATAAGTATGCATTAAATACCAACAACTAAACACAACTTAAATATATTTCAATTACATTTCAGTATTGGTGCTGCACGGTGGCTCGGTGGGTAGCACTGTCGTCTCACAGCAAGAAGGTCCCGGGTTCGATCCCCGGGTGGGGCGGTCTGG
>JAOVYV010000050.1:2752156-2768863 GCA_025674545.1 Hassar affinis
ACGCGAACACGGGGAGAACATGCAAACTCCACACAGAAATTTCCCAGGTCGCCCCACCCGGGGATCGAACCCAGGTCTTCTTGCTGTGAGGCGACAGCGCTATCCACTGCGCCACCGTGCTGCCCCTGAAATCATTGTTTTCTTCTATTAACCATGGTTACATCCAAGGAAATATGTACAGCCATCACTACTTTGCATCAAAATGGCTTTGGTACAATTGCTGTGTAGAAGGCTTCAGTTTGCCCAAGGAGGTCCAGCAAGTGCCAGGACTGTCTCGCAGGTATGAGTGCATCTGCATGCACAATGAGGCAAAAACTTTTCATTTTGAGGATGGCCTGGTGTCAAGAAGGGCAGGAAAGAAACCACTACTCACCAAGACAGAATGTCATGGACAGACTGACATTCTGCAGTAAGTACAGGGATTGGATTGCAGAGGAGCGGGGTAAAGTTATTTTGTCTGATGAAGCCCCCTTCAGACAGTGTGAGAAAAATGATTGCCCAGAGAAGAAAAGGTGAGCACTAACCAGAGTTCTGTGCCATGCCAACAGTAAAGCATCCTAAGACCATTCATGTGTGGGGTTGCTTTTCATCCAAGGGCATGGGTTCACTCGGAATCTTGCCTAAGTACACTGCCATGAATAAAGAAAGGTATCAAAACATCTTCCAAGATCAACTTCTCCCAATGATCCAGGAGCAATTTGATGATGAAAAGTGCTTTTTCCAGCAAGATGGAGCATCATTTCAAAAGACAAAAGTGATAACTAAGTGGCTGAGTGAACAAAACATTGATTTTTTCTTGGAATTTTGGGTCCATGGCCAGGAAAATCCCAAGATTTTCAATCCTCAAAAAGTGGGTGGACAAACAAAAACACAGAAATTGTGTTTGCATAAACTTCATGTATGTCAATAAATGTTAATTAAAAATGCTTATAATTGTACTAACAAAGAAACATCTGACAAAAAGATCTAAAAATGCTTAAGAGCAAACTTTGACCAAATGACCAAAATTTTGTCATTCTTCAAACATTTAGCTTTTATACATGTATATGTACACATATACGTACACGTATGTGTATTGCATGTATATGTATAAACATTCACCACAGGAACACCTGAACATTCAAGCAATTATCTAATTAGCAAATCATGTGGCAGCAAAATGCACAAAATCATGCAAATTCAAGTCAAGAGTTAAAAATTATATCAGGCTCACCAAAATGGGACAGAAATCTGAAAACATTTCCTGGTCGTTTTTCAAAATTACTTTGTCTATTTTCAGTGAGCCTGTACCCACTGCATCCACAGATTCCAGTTCTTTGGTGATAGGAGTGGAACCTGATGTGGTCTTCAGCTGTTGTAGCCCAAATGCTTCAAGATTTGTCATATTGTGTATTCTGAGATGCTGTTCTGGTTATCATATTGTAGCACAATAAACCGAACAGAGTCGGGGATTTTCTGAACGTGCTTTTTATTTTCTTTCAGAGGCATACAGGAGGTAACACTCGCAGGCTCACTTTCTACACACATCTGCGTTCACCAGCCTCCCCTCTCTGGTTTTTCCTCCTCCTTATATCCCTGTCCGGAAACACACAGACACACAGGTTAATTACGGGAACAGGTGCCGGTCCTTACCGTCTTCCTCACCCCCTCCCTTCTCCCGCGCATTGCCAGACGCGCCGAAATCACGCGCCCACTGCCACACATATTGTAAAGAATGGTAATTTGAATTACCATAACCTTCCTTCCAGGTCAAACCTGTCCAGCTACTCTCCTCTGACCTCTCTCATAAACAAGAATTTTTGACCACCAGAAATCCCCTGCATATACTCTAAATAGTATTGCAGTACACATAAAGCTGGAAGTCAGTGTATGCATGTTATTTGTGTGTGAGCTATTCTGCATTTCCAAGTCAAATTCCTTGTATGTGTAACATACTTTGGCTAAATATAACGATGCTGATTCTGATTCTGATTTCAATGAGGGGGTATGGATGGGTGTGTGTCTTGGGATGAAAAAAATTGTTACAGATGCAAACAGTATAGAACCAATGAAAGAGCTGAGGCAACCCACAATACTCTGCAGTCCCACTGGCAATATGTTAAAGTCCAAATGTGTGTGCAATTGAAATGCTTGCTACTAGAAAGGTGATGGTGATGATGATTATCTTTGTTCAGTCAGGTAATTTTGGAGACGGAAATTGCAGAGGGGTGGGGTTGGTATTTATTGGATGGTGTGGACATTAATGGCCATGTGAGGTCAGGCTGAATCTGATTTATGATCTGAGTAGAACTCTCAGATTTCCATATCAGAAGAGGGAATGCAAAGTGCCATTTTAACAAAGACACAGACACATGCACACAGACACATGCACACACACACAATAATGTGCATGAAAGATACTGTATTATCAAAAGAAATCATTAAAGGACAACCAAGGTGTCATGGTGGCTCAGGCATTTATTTATGTCTGTAATGGGGCAGGGCAGAGGCATGATGGGTCTTGTAGATTGGTAGCATGGCGGAATGACGTCAGAGGATTAATCGCTGAACTGGAGCTTGTACAGACTGAGACAGGTGTATGTTGTGACAGGAAGATTTTGTACCAAATGAGAGTTGGGAAAACAGGTTCCTGGCTCCATCTCCCATTGCCAGATACTGCCAGATCATGAACCCACTGCCACGTACCCCCACTGCCCCACTCAGGCTGGGGAGCCATCCAGCCTGCAGCCTCCCCCTCTCCTCCAAACAGAGGATGAAGGCCTTTCCCAGCAGGTAGTAGCGGAGTGTGAGGACTGCCCACTTGATTGCCAGACACTCTTTCTTGACCGTTTTATCAATTTGAGGCTGCACCTGCCCATGGCCCAGGTGGAAGCCTAGATACTTTAGATACTCCACCCACCCAATTGTACACTTCCTCGGGTTAGCGGTGAGCCCTGCACATCTCAGCGATCTCAGGACAGCCCGGAAGTGTTGAATGTGCCATGGCCAATCTTTACTGAAAATTATTTTATTGTGCAGATATAGGTGGTATGTGGGCATAGCACCCTGTCCATCAAATGCTGATATCAAACATAGACGGATATCCAAATAACCCGAAAGGAAGTGTTACGAACTGATGTAAGCTGAACAGAGTGAAGAAGGATGTTTTTCACAGGACATTGGAGTCAGGCGGATCTGCCAATATCCCTTGGTTAAGTTCAGCGTTGAATTAAAACGAGCTGTGCCTAACCAATGTAGCAGTTTTTCAATGCGAGGCATGGGATATGCATCGAATTTAGACACCGCGTTGACTTAAGATAATCCACACAGAAACTGAGCGACCCATCTGCCTTGGGAACCAAGAGAACTGGGCTTCTCCACTCGCTGTGGGATTCTTTGATTATCCCCATATCAAGCATGGCCTTGAGTTCCTCCCAGACCATCTGTTTTTTTGTTCAGGAAGGTGATAAGGGCGACTCCAAACCACTGCCCCCCTGGGGGTGTTTCAATGTGGTGCTCTATGAGGTCAGTGCACCAGGGCAAAGCAGAGAACACATCTGAGAATTCTCCCTGAATCTGTGTAACATCAGCGGCCTGGGAGGAGGAAAGGTGGCTGTGAATTGTTACCAGAATAAACACCAGTTTAAAATGTAGTTCCGGTCCCATTTCATCCCTCTTGGGAACCACTGCCGCCAGCACCAATGATTCAGCCTCCCTCCCTAATTTGACATGATAAATCTGGTGTGCACCCCCCATCCATGCACTTTACCTCATATTCAATGTCCCCAACTCAATGTGTGACCTCAAATGGCCCTTGCCACTTAGCAAAATCACACTGAAGAGTGAAACACTGCATGCTGACATGCTGCAAAGCGGCACTGCTTCCGGTTATAGTGTTGCGTAGTCCATGAGGACCAACACAAAGCGGTAGCCACGTGCTGACCATTCTAATAGCCCAATAAGCTCCATTCCAACTCTTTTGGACAGGACCTTGATTAATGGGAGGGGGCACAATGGTACTTTTAGGGTGGCCAGCGGATTCACCAGCTAACATTTGCGACATGTTGCACACAACCTGTGAACATCCCCCGAAAGCCCGGCCTATAGAAGCGGGCCATGAGATGGAAAAGTGTTTTATCCTGTCCTAAATGTACCGCCATAGGATTATAATGAGCTGACTTCCCAGTGGCTTTTAGGCACCAACAACTGGTTGGTAACTTCCCAGTCTGTCTTTAATAATTGAGAAGTATGGGTACGATAGTGTGGCGTCAGGGGGCACCCTTTGACCATCAATTACTCTCACTTGGTCAAAGGCATGATAGAGCATCTCATTGCACATCTGCTCTAGTGGGAAACCCCCATTGGGGAATACCTAAAGGAGGGGGAAATAGACACTGCCTTGGCCTCTGTGTCTGTCTGGTGCCAAGCTGCTGTCACCTAGGAAACTCCACTTCTCCCGTCAGCGGTGCACACATCCTATACCGTACTCCTTTTGTGCAAGACCCATCTGCACAAATTCCTTTCAACAGTTTATTAAACCCTGGCCAATTTGTGCCCAGTATTAGCAGATGGGAGACACCAGGACTAACCACTGCCTCAACACTATGCTTTTCTCCCCTAAATATTATTGTGACGGGAACTACAGGATATTCGTAACTAACCCCATGCACACACTTCACCTTCACCTTTCCCTCCACCAGCTGTGCATTTTCCCATGCCCTGACCCCCAGTCAATCCGGTCCCGAGCACACGCGGCCAGTTTTGGGGGAGTTGGCCCTCACCGCTGCGGGACCAGAACTGGTGGAGAATGAGAGAGGTCCTCCCGCACTGAGCCAAATATGTTGGCTTGAGTCTGCTGCATAGCAGCAAGAGACTGGACGATACTTCCCAGGGGCGAGGACTCCATGTCTGCATTCTGATGTCCTGGGTTTCATAGCCAGTGTACCAAATGAGAGTTGGGAAAACAGGTTCGGGACTCGAAACTAAAACTCAGGACTAAAAAGTTTTTATTTACTTTCAGCTCAAAGTCAGCTTTTGCTTTTTACATCAGCTCTCTCGCAGGACATGGCCACTTGCGCGCTCTCCTCCTCTCCTCTTTAAACCCATGTCACCACACATACACAGGGAGAAAGACAAGGGGCAGTTAGGCACAGAAATAAGGAGAAGGTGCTGGTGCTCACCTTTCATGCCGCTCCAGGATCCATCTCCTGTTGCCATATCCCGCCAGATCACGCACCCGCCGCCATAACTTTATGGTCAGGTAGATCCATGAGCATCATAAGATGGTCCAAATAGTTATCATAATCAGAGTCTGAGTCATACATGGACCCCAAATGGTAACTAGAGGAAGCCATCTTAAACGGAAAGAAAACAGAACTAAGGAGAGAAATCAAAACCTAGCAGCATGGGACAGACAGGGTGTACAGGAACAAAAGCAGAAAACAGACATGAGCCAAAACATTAATGTAGCACTTACAAAGAGAAGTCATGACTAAACAGAAGCCATAGCAAAAACAGAAGCCATGACAAAACAGGGACCATTACTAACCAATGATCAGCCAAGGAACTGAGCAGAAAGAGGCTTATAAAGGCTTATATAGTGAGCCAGGACATAATTAGCTAATGAGGTACAGGGTCTTAAAGAGTCAGTGTCTCAATAAACAGGTACAGATAACAGGTTGAGACACCAAAGGGCAACTCTAAAGAGTCCATGACAATGTCTTAACTTTGTATAGACTCTCAGCAAGGCCTCAGCAAGGATTTTGCTAAGTTATGTTATCTCACATCAGGACAAGCACGTAGAGCTCGAATTTGAGGGCTGTATATAGTCAAATTATGGGTAGTCTTAATGTCAGAACACCTTACTCCTATGATCTTCAGTGTTGAATAATCAAGTTATGTGGCTCCTTTTCAGACTGATGGAACAAATATGTTTCCACAGTGAGATGACTGAAATATGTGAGGGTTTTTAGGGGACACTGTTAGACTATGCATGATTAAGTGTTCTGTATGATAGAGGTGTTTAGACTATATGTGATTTCAGGTCAGATATCAGCATGTCTAGCAGACATTACTTCATGGATGGAAGCCCATCTTAACCCATTGCCATCAAGGTCACATGGGAGGCAAGCATCCAGACTTTTCTCTGTCCTGGCACCAAGGTGTTGGAATGAACTCCCCCGAGTGTCCGAACAGTGGAGTTGCTTGCTGTCTTCAAACACCAACTGAAGAACAACCTCTCTTGAGAGCACTTGAATGAGCACTAACCGAAAGTTGTTACCACACTTACAGCAGTTATTGTATTGGCTGTGTCTTGTTCTTCACTGGTTTTGTGTAGATTTTGTAGATTAGAAATACTTGGGTTTTGGGAGTTATTTTACTTGAAATTTTTATTACGTAGTTGTGGCAGCGGGGGAGTGATTTCGGCGCATCTGGCAACGTGCTAGAGAAGGGATGGAGAGAGGAAGGTAAGGTCTGGCACCTGTTCCCAATAATTAACCTGTGTGTGTGTCTGTGTGTGTGGGTGTGTGAGCCCACAGGATAAAAGGAAGAGGAAGCGGCAGGATCGGGAGAGAGAGAGCCAGAGACTTCCGCCTCGTACATGTGTACAAGTCTTAAAATAAAGAGTGAATTCTGTTACTCTCTGAGCCGGGTCATTTATTTGTTACAGTGGTGCCGAAACCCGCGAAACAAGTACAGCGAACACCGTCATGGAGTCCATAGCCACCATGATCCAGTCGCTGGCCGCCATGCAGCGGGACCAGGCGAATACCTTCTGCGCTCTTCAGCAAGACTGTGAGCGGCAGTTTAAAGCTCTGCTGGAGGCGCAGGCCGAGGACAGGCAGGTGTTCAGAGCCCTGATGACACCTCCCACTGCCTGCTGACGATGACTCCTGGCAGAGGATCGGGGACTGGAAGGTGTCCTCGAGCAGATTGTGATGGAGCAGTTCATCACCAAATTACCAGCCCAAACCAGCGGCTGGGTCCGCTGCCACAGACCGGCGACTATGGTGGCGGTGGTGGCATTGGCGAAGTACCATATGATGGCATTCCCGAATGAGGAGGCAAGCCCGACAGTTTGGAGCCGACTCTCCCCATCCGTGATGGCGGCGGCTCTTTCCAGCGGCTCTCCTTCTCCTTTTTTTGTCTCCTCTCTCTCTCTCTCTCTCTCTCTCTCTCTCAGGGTCCAGTGGCAGCGCCGCGACGGCGGAGCAGGGCAGCTCTGATCCCGGCATCAAGGGCGCAGCACTGTGTGGCTCTACCCCCCAACCCCTCTGTGTCTGTCCGGCTGGGCCAGGAGCCTCGCACCTCAGGTGCCAGCATGAGGTCTGGGCTGGGCTGTTGGTGATGTGGTGATCCCGGGCATTTCCAGGATCAGTGCCCCGGGGTGGAGGTCGGGACCGTGATACGGATCCCGACTCGCCACAGGCCGCCCACGGTCAGGCAGGGACGTATAAGGTTCCGGAGTGTTCAAGGGGTTACACACCAGGCCTTGGTGGATTCCGGCTGCATGCAAACCATAATTCACCCAGGCCTGGTTCAAGACACGGCTATGGGAAAAGCGTCACCGGTGAAAGTAAGGTGTGTGCATGGGGTTATCCAGTCCTTACTGCCACCATAAAATTCGGGGACAAAAACATAGCGTCGAGGTTGCGGTTCCCCTCCTCTCCCATCTGCTAATTTTGGGGATGAATTGGCCGGGGTTTGATAAACTTCTAGGCATTTTGTGTGCGGATGGGTCCTGTGTAAAGCCAGTAAGCGGAAGGGTGAGGGAGGCGTTGGAAGGGGCGGGGGAATCCCCCTCGTCCGCGGCAGCTCCACGTCAGGGCGAAGAGGAGGTGGGGGTTAGCCCCTCCTCCCTTCTGGGAAATCCCGCAGGGGATTTTCCCTTGGAGCAGTCACGTGACGAGACCCTTCGTCATGCCTTTGACCAAGTGAGAGTAATCGATGGTCAGAGACTGGCACCTGACACTCCCTTATCCTACCCTTACTTTTCTATTATAAATGATGGCTGTATAGAGTGACACAGGACACTCAAACGCAGGAGATAGTCACCCAGTTGTTGGTCCCGAAGAGCCGCTGGGAACTTCTCTTCCAGGAGACTCATTATAATCCGATGGCAGGGCATTTAGGGCAGGACAAAACGCACTTGTCTCATGGCCCGTTTCTATTGGCCGGGCATTCGCGCCGACGTACGCAGGTGGTGCGTGTCGTGTCGCGAATGTCAGCTGGTAAACCCGCCGGCCGTCCCAAAAACCATTACGCCCACTACCATTAATTGAGGTCCCCTTCAAAAGAATTGGTATGGACCTCATCAGGCCATTAGACAAGTCCACATGTGGGTATCGCTTTGTATTAGTTCTATTGGATTATGCAACACGGTATCACGAAGCAGTGCCGCTCCATAACATCTCCGCTCGGAGCACACTTCTCTGTAATCTCCCGGGTCGGGATTCCAAAAGAAATCCTGACAGATCAAGGCACAATGTTCATGTCCTGCACTTTACACAAATTATATGAGTTACTGGGGATTGAATCGATTCCCACTAGCGTGTACCATCTGCAAACCGATGGGCTGGTTAGAGCGGTTTAATCGCACACTAAAGGGAATGATTAGGAAGTTCATGCACGGGGATCCGAAAGGTTGGGATAAGTGGCTGGAAGCTCTGTTGTTCGCAGTGCGAGAGGTCCCACAAGCCTCTACAGGGTTTTCCCCATTCAAACTTCCTACGGACGTAGACCTCATGGCATTTTGGATGTCCTGAGAGAAAATTGGGAGGAGGGACCTTCCAAAAGTAAAAACGAAATGAGGTGGGCAGGGTTCACCGCCAACCGGAAGAAGTGTGCAATTGGACGGGTGTAAGTAAGGTATCTGGGTTTCCACCTGGGTCAGGGGCAGGTGCGGCCCCAAATTGATAAAACCGCAGCGATTGCGGCCTGCCCCCCTCCCAGGACCAAAAAGGAGGTGAGGCAGTTCTTGGGGCTGGCTGGCTATTATTGCCACTTCATTCCTGCCTATTCGGACGTCACCAGCCCCTTGACTGATCTCAGTAAAAAGGGGGAGCCAGATACGGTCCAGTGGACGGAGTGGTGCCAACAGGCCTTCCTGCAGGTAAAATCGGCACTTTGTGGTGGCCCTCTTCTTCACTCTCCTAACTTCTCTCTCCCTTTTGTGTTGCAGAGAGAGGAAGACAGTAAGGTCTGGCACCTGTTCCAAATAATTAACCTGTGTGTGTGTCTGTGTGTGTGGGTGTGTGAGCCCACAGGATAAAAGGAGGAGGAAGTGGCAGGATCGGGAGAGAGAGACTTCCGCCTCCTATATGTGTACAAGTTTTAAAATAAAGAGTGAATTACCCTCTGAGCCGGGTCATTTATTTGTTACAGTAGTATATGGCTACATTTTAGCAGTATCACAGCTCAAAGTAGCTTGAATTCGGGTCTACCAGTGCTAGCTTTGGATATTCCAAGTTAATGACTAAGCACTCTTCTAAGTCACTCTGGATAAGAGCATCTGATAAATACCATAAATATAAATGTAAGTGCTCTGTATATTTCATGTTATTCTTTCCTTCAGGACATCTGGATCTGGTGACACACTCTCATCTGCCTTGTCTCCAGATACACACATTTTGTTCTAATACACACACATGACCTTACACTTCCGTATTTGTAAGTGACAGTGACAGAACTGAAACTCAGGGATCACACAAACATACACACACACAGCCTGGAGGAAACATAGAGCAGAGCACTCTCATATTCTCTTTCTTAAATACATTTTTTTTTACCTTTTTATCTGGCAAGTCCAGATGATGACTTTGTCATCCTTCCACAACAGATACTTGTTGTTTGTTGTTTAATTTGATCTTTGTGAGATCTGTAAAGAGAGACCCACATTGTACTAAGGCTGCCATTGGCCTATATAAATAGCATAATCCCTTACAGATGTGCTGAAGAAGGGCCCCAACACCTCAAGGCAGCATTCACCTCACCCCCATTTTGAAGCATTCTAATCTCTCAAAAGCTAAAACTTTCTTAATGGAGGTTGGTGACTCTGAGATGAGGGTGAAGACCAAGCTCTACCCAGTGGCATTCTTCTCCTAGAAGCTATCCCTAGCAGAGCACAATTACAACAGTGGCAGCTAGGAGCTTCTTGCAGCCAAATTGGTGCTTAAAGAATGGCAAAACTAGTTGGAAGGAGTGGGCCACACAATTGCACAAAGTGTGCACAGAACTCCAGACAGTAGGTTAAGCCCTTTCCTGTGTGTTCTAGGATCCCAGCCACTGCTCTTCCCATGGAATGCTAACCTGACTGCCTCACCTGCAATGGATGAAAAATTGAACAGCAATTATCCTGCCCATGTCGACAGACCAGGGTGAAGGCCTAGGAAGAACCTAGCTCCCAGAGGTAGTGCCAGGGTGGAGGTCGGGAGTTCTGTCATGTCAACTCTGGAAATGGCATCCAACTACAATACCCAGAACACAATGTGGCCTACAAACTTGATTGCCACAAACACCCAGCTACTATAGAGACTGTCACATTCACATTCAATGGCCTACTGAACATACAAATCTGAACTTATTGACACATCACAGCCACACAGTACATAAAGACACTTTCTTACAACTCTTCACTGTGAAGTATATGCTCTGTGTTTTTATTCCAGTTGATACCAAGCCTGTCTATTGTTATAGTCTTTCTGGTTTCCTGATCCTAGAACTAGCCTTTGCCTAATTCATGTTATTTGTTCATCAATTGATCATTGCCTATTTACTGACCATGCTCTTGTCTCACATTTTGTATTATCCTGCAAGCTTTTCAAACAAAACCACTGTTTACCTGCATCTGCATCAGTATCTGCTGCCTGACATAGATGAGATATTGTACATATACTTTTAGGTTCCAGTAACTTCACTGAAACATCACAAACTGTATTATGACATCTCTGTAAGGGTAAGGATAGTGGTTGTTAAGTTTTGGATCTGTGAATAAAATCCCAGGGAGTGAACAAATGTTGGGCCAACGTAGGGCCAACCATTAAATCAGACGCCCAGTAGAGACCTTCTGCCAACCTAAACTGTCCTTGGGCCAACGTCAGGCCAACATCATATTTTACATTTTGTCCATTGGGCCAACGTTGGGCCAACCATTAAATTAGACCTCCAGCAGACCCTCTGCTAACTTAAAAATATCTGTACCAGCCTTGCCCAAACTTTAAAGATTTTGACTTTTTTGTATATAAATATATTAATTTGCATTAATATGCATTTAGATACTGTATATTTTGGAAAAAGATAAATACAAAGTTAGATTTAATTTAAAAAGTACATATTTAAATGTACATACTGAATTGCTGTAGGCTATTCATTTTACCAATAAACAAGCAAATAAACAATTAAAAATATAAATTAACAATTAAAATATAAATACAAAAATTTATGACACATCACTGTATAAAAAAATTAACAAAAAACTTGATTATTCAAAATGATGTAATTTGTATTTCTCCTGTAGAAAACAGCAGAATTAATATTTCTTTTTTAAATCAATTGAACATCGCAGACTATTGCATGTCACATTTGTCTATACTTCATCGTGTGTGTCATCTTTGGTTATGTTACAGAACCAGTAAGAAAGAATATTACATCTTTATGCTAGCCATATAAAAAAAGTACAGTAGTGAAAGAGGATGAAACAGCATGGTGTGTGAGTAGGTTAGACTGAAAGAAAGGAAAAATAAGACCATAATGTACTTACCACATTGAAGAAGACACTTATATTCACTTTTAGAGCTGCTTGAATCTGCTGAAATATCAAATACAACTTCAACAACTTAAAAAATAAAATAGCAAACATATTCAACCCCCTTAATGTTAAGGAGCAGCTACAGAGCCAGATAGCTTCTGTACACCCCTTTATACCTACAGCGCACACAATTTGCATTAGGCTTGTTTGCTTATGAAGAGTCTGCTATTTTAATGATAGTTGGCTAAGCTAAATTTTTTA
The DNA here is from genome assembly GCA_025674545.1 of Hassar affinis. Lineage (NCBI taxonomy): Eukaryota > Metazoa > Chordata > Actinopteri > Siluriformes > Doradidae > Hassar > Hassar affinis. The sequence goes on from JAOVYV010000050.1 coordinate 2,764,143, forward strand.
TTTTTTATCACATTTTTTAGTGATAGTTGGCTAAGCTAAATTTAGCCAACTATCACTAGCCCTAAATCTGCCTTTATGTAAAACATCTTGAGTAAAATCACATCAGATGCGCATTGTCAGTTCCACCAGCCGTCAGTTGAATTTCTGGGCTACAATATAGGACCCAATGGTGTGGCCATGAACAGTCAGAAGGTGGAAGCGATTACCCAGTGGAAACCCTCCCACATCAGTAAGAGAATTGTGCCGGTTCCTCGGCTTTGCAAACTTCTACCGGCGGTGCACAAGGAACTTTAGTGCTATAGCTATGCCACTCACAGACCTGCTCAAGGGGGCTACCAGAACCCTGAATTGGAGCCCCAACACTGCACAGGCTTTTCAGCATCTCAAGGAAGCATTCACCTCTACCTCGATCCTAAAACAACCGGACCCAGATCTGCCCTTCATTGTGGAGGTCGACACCTCTTGCCAGGGTGTATGCGCCTGTCTCAGAGACACGGTCAACCAGGTAAGTTTCACCCTGTCGCATACTTCTCGGGAAGCTCTCCCCAGCCAAGCAAAATTATGGCATGGGAGACCAAGAGCTACTCGCCATTAAACTCGCCTTGGAGGAGTGGAGGCACTGGCTTGAGGGGGCCAAGCTTCCAGTTTTGATTTTTACTGACCACAAAAACCTAGAATATCTTCAAGCAGCCAAACGGCTCAACTCCTGCCAGTCCAGGTGGGCAATATTTTTCTCCCCTTTTAACTTTGTCCAGGATCTAAGAATGGGAAGGACGACACCCTGTCCAGAAGGTTCGAATCAGACCTTGATGCGTCCAAGCCCGAACCATGGTAGCCCACCATGCACTAGAAAGGTGTAAGCTGGGTGGTTGAATAACAGAAGAAATTCTAGGAATACTCAACCTATTAGAAGAAATATGACCAATATATATGAGAATATAACCACAGGTAAAATTTTTCTATCCCTTTACAACATGCAAACTCCACACAGAAATTTCCCAGGTCACCCCACCCGGGGATCGAACCCAGGTCCTTCTTGCTGTGAGGTCCTTCATGCTGTTCACAGGCTACACAATGGCAATTTTGCTGCTTGCAATGGATCAGTCACTCCAGTCAGCAGCAAATAATTAAAATTGATTTCATTGATTAAGAGGGCACTCCTGGCAGTAGAATACTTGCAGGGTGGTGCTCAGCAAACTTGATGCTGGGTGGATGTTAATTCAGTCAAAGCTACGAGCGAGACAACCCACTGGAACTTTATACTAGGGTCACTCTTTGGGCCTGTGGCAAAACAAGTACTATTTAGTAGAATACAGTTTCAGATTTCAAAAACAAGCAAAAATGAGTAGAGAGAACATATGTGAACACATGTCTCAATTTGATGGAATGATTTGATAACCTCAAACAGGCCATGTGTGACTATGGGTATGACATCTTCAAGCACAGACCATAAATTATGATTCAGCACTGTCTGGTGCCAAAAGTGTTAGGCTATCTGCAGGAACTGCTAGACAAAGCTAGTTGATTTCAATTATAAGCTAAAGATACCATGTGTAAGATTGTGGATTGGCAGTAGTTGAACATACAATAAGTAACTGCATATGTCTCAGATCTCCAATAATTGTTCCTTTTCCAGATCTAGATCAAACTGAAATTATACCTAAAATTTGTGAAGCTGAGAGTAGATGAAATGTGGTTTGCATCAGTGTTGCATTCCCTGACTGCTGTCGATTGATTACTCCCAAAGGGGGGAGCTGCTAAATGAAAACTAAGCCAATTACAGGAAACAGGAAGGTTAAAAGACACCTCAACAACAACATTTCTTTGTGCCAGTTTCTGGGCACAAGCAGGAGGCGAGTAAAAGAAACTTCTTGCCAGCTTCTCTAGTTACCCTTTCATCTGGAAAAGCAAAACAAGCTAGAGAGAGATTGGCTACAGATCAGCACAGCAGATTGAATATCCCTTTGTCAGGAAAGTCTACATCAAATCCCTCACCCTCCCTCAGAGCTCCTTCCTCTTGTGCCGCTTGTGAAAGTTTACTTTAGTGTAGTCTGATACTAAGGGGTATCAAGGGAAACTTTCAGGTGAAACAGCCAAGGCCTCCACACATTTGAGGACAGGTGCCATGAGCAAATAGGTGACCTGGCCAGGCAGGAGCATTCATAAAAGGACATTATCCATCTCAAAGGGAAACTGAACAAGCTTACTAAAAAAGACTTGTCCTAGTGCAAGAAATTGAGAAAACAGTAATGCACTATATCCCAAAGTGAAAAAGCAGTGCTCACATTTGATTGCATGTAATTCCCAAATTACTGGAAGCATCAAATTGTAGTCAGTACTGTGTGATAATTAAGACAGTAATAAAATTAGTCTAAACTATATTGATATTGAATGCAGAAGACTATTTTTTTATTATGATAAGCACAAGGAACAACCACAAAACTGAATCTGCTATCTCTACTTTTTTATCACCACTGGAGAATTGTAGATGTTCATTCATGTATACATTGTTTTCCTCAAAACTGCATGATCAATTTCTAAAAAGATGTCTGTCTGATTTAGCTTATATCAAATATATAAGCTACACACATCAAGATATGAATGATCTACAAATGTAATATTAGGCATGGTTTATTTACAATTACTTTAAATAATGGCAAAAAATTACTTTTTCCCCAGATCAAAGTCAACTCAAGTCTGAAGTTCTATAGCATTTTACTGCCCTCTATATTTTTTGGTCATTAATACCAGAAACGTAATTGTCTTATTACCATTTTGTATCATTTTATATAGTGAATTACTTATATTCTACCACAAACTAGTTAAAATGTATTTCCAGAATTTTTTTATGTACTTTTATGTACATTTTTAAAAGTAATTTATTTTTTTATTTTATTTAAGTAATAAATAAGTAATAAAAAAGTAATGTTAATTGATAGAAACCTCATAACAGAAAACTTTACTGAAACTGTGGATGCAGCAGCTTAGCAGGATTTGTAAGATGCACTGTCCTCCCAGAGTAATCACCTTGGCAAATACCGTCACTATCTCACTTGAACTAGATGCCAAGGTAAACCTGCTTTCACATGCCATGTCACCCACTACCCCTAAGACCAGTCACATTCTGTCAGCTGTTCTGGCTCCAGCTCATCCTGGTGTGTGAGGGGAAACCTGCTCAGTGTCAGGAATTCATGCTTGATTGTTTCCTAAATTTCACGCATTTTGAACATATTTATGAGACACAGAAAGTTATGCAGTTCATCAGTTTCCTCACAGTGAGAGCTCTTTGTTGGGCTACCACTCTTTGGAAGGCAGAAGAGGACAGCATTACCACCTACCACAGCTTTGTGTCATGATTCAAAAGGGTCCTTGATCATGTGCCAGAAAGGAAGTCTATAATGAAATAAAGTCTGCCACACCCTGGCTGCCGGTAGAAGATGGAATAAACGAACATTTAAAGTTGCATTTCCAAAGGGTCTCTATTAACAAATTATTAAGGAGCTTGCCTGCAGGAATGAAGCTGGAGTGACCTGGCCGTTCGCCTGGCCACCCACACAATTTTCATGCCCCCAGAATCCACTGCTGCCAAGGCCATGCAACTAGAGTTCTCCAAAATGAGTCCCACTGAGAGAGAAGAGATGACATCATAATCTCTGCTTCTACTCTGGCAGGGACAGTCAATTGATTTCCCAGTTCTTCTTTCTCACCATTCAGTCATATAGTAAGAAGAGACCACTCACATGGGCAGTCTATTATCCCAGCACTAATTAATTCCATAGTGGTGGAAAACTTCATCAACTTATGCTGCTGCTAAGTCAAGATCACTGTCCAAGCCCTGCACATCCTAGCCATTGACATGGCCCCATTGGCACCAGCACCATCAACCATTTCACTCATACACTCCAGTTTTATGTCAGTCCCCTTCACCATGAGCACATCTCCCTTCTGGCAGTTAGTACTACTTGTGATGCCATTTGGGCTCTCTTTGGAATCCTCTGTCATTGTTTTATTAATGATATCTTGAGAGATACACTGGGAATATATGCCATCACCTATATCGATGGCATTTTGATTTATTCCCTGTCCTTTGAGATCAGCATTATCTCATAGGGTCCTGGCTTGTCACCTGCCACATCAACTATACTCTTATTATTAATGCTGAGGGCATAAACATGCACCAGGAGAATGTGCAGCCTGTCATGTCATGGTCCACTCATCAGATAGTGAATTTTGCAAATTCTGTTGGAGATTCAGACCTAAGTTCAGCTCCATTGCAGCCCCTCTTGTCATCTTGAACATCTGACCTGGAACCCCTCTGCTTTCACCCAGTAAAAGCAAGCCTTTACCTCTGCCCCTAATCTCGAGCACCATAACCCATCAAGCCAGTATGTGGTGATGGTGGATTCTTCTACAATCCATCACCATGAACACCATGATGGACATGATGGATAGGACTGAAATTGCCATGGATAGTACAGTCTATCAATGAACATTTGATATCTTCAGCAAAATATACTTCATTATAAGATTTTCATGAACACAATTACAGTTTTTTTTTACTATATAGCACACAGTTATAGAACAGTTTATTTATTATTTCACTATCTGGTGTCACCCAAAAGAGGATGGGTTCCCTATTGAGTCTGGTTCCTCTCAAGTTTTCTTACTCTTAAAATTTCAGGGAGTTTTCCCTTTCTACTGTCGCCCTCAGCTTGCTCATT
>JAOVYV010000050.1:2804548-2820102 GCA_025674545.1 Hassar affinis
ACTGTGTTACATCACCTTTCCTTTTAACAACACTCAATAAGCATTTGGGAACTGAGGACACTAATTGTTGAAGCTTTCTAGGTGGAATTCTTTTCCATTCTTGCTTGATGTTGCTCAACAGTCCAGGGTCTCCATTGTCGTATTTTGCCCTTCATAATGCACCACACATTTTCAATGGGAGACAGCTCTGGACTGCAGACAGGCCAGTCTAGTACCCGCCACGCTGTTGTAACACATGCAGAATGTGGCTTGGCATTGTCTTGCTGAAATAAGCACGTCCCTGAAAAAGACATTGCTTAGATGGAAGCATATGTTGCTCCAAAACCTGTATGTACCTTTCAGCATGAATGGTTCCTTCACAGATGTGCAAGTTACCCATGCCATGGGCACTAACACCCCCTCATACCATCAGAGATGCTGGCTTTTGAACTTTGAGCTCATAGCAATCTGGACAGTCCTTTTCCTGTTTGGCCCTGAAGACATGACACCCATGATTTCCAAAAACAATTTGAAATATGGACCACAGTACACTTCCACTTTGCATCAGTCCATCTGAGATGGAGCGGCATTTCTGGGTGTTGTTGATATATGGCTTTCACTTTGCATGGTAGAGTTTTAACTTGCACTTGTAGATGGAGTGACGAACTGTGTTCACTGACAATGGTTTTCTGAAGTGTTCCTGAGCCCATGTAGTAATATCCATTACAGAATTATGTCAGCTTTTAATGCAGTGCCTGAGGGCACTGTATTGTTGGTCGAGGTGTTGTTCGATGTTGGTTTTCGGCCTTGCCGCTTACTTGCAGAGTTTTTTCAGATTCTCTGAATCTTTTTTTGATATATCTTTTGATGATATTATGGACTGTAGATGATGAAATCCTTACATTCCTTGCAAATGCATGTTGGAAAATGTTGTTCTTAAACTGTTGAACTATTTGCTCATGCAGTAGTTCACAAAGTGGTGAACTTCGCCCCATCCTTGCTTGTGAATGAGTCTTTTGGGGATGCTCAACTTTCCTAGTCTTTTGTTGTCCCTGTCCCAACTGTTTTGGAATGTGTTGCAGGCATCAAATTCAAAATGCAAAAAACAATAAAGTTTATCCATTTGAACATTAAATATCTTGTCTTTGTAGTGTATTCAATTGAATATGGGTTGAAAAGGATTTGCCCATTATCACATTCTGTTTTTATTTATGTATTAGACAACGTCCCTACTTCACTGGAATTTGGGTTGTAGTATATCACAAATATCCTGGAGTTTCAACATTTTCTCAGAGCACTTTTCAAAACATTGGTTATCCAACTAACATTACATAGTTTTCTAAGCCAAATCAGTATGATTCAACTAGAAGGGAAAGGCTGGTTTAATTCATAATAGTCACTCTAAAGGAGTATAGTATTTATATAAACAATATAAAATCATATAACAAGCCTATTTCCCACTTAATGCTACTTTTGTCTACCTCCATACCAGTGGTGGATGCTGGTCTTTCAAGGAAGGGAAGCTCAATTTCGGCCTACATCATAAAATGTGTCAGTTTATCTATATTATATTATTATACGCTATTGAACTCTGTGGACGCTCAGTGTCCCCGCTGTTTAAAGCACTGTGAAGCTGCGGAAAGTGAGAGGAAAGCTGCATCATTACCAGTAATAAGAAGCGGATTCTGAACAAAAGTTGAGCGCGTTGTAGCGCATATTTAGTCAATGACGTATATATTTACACAACAGTATATATTTGATCACTTATTCTTTGACATTTTAGGGGAAGCTGAGCTTCCTTTGCAGTCTTAGAGCAATCGCCTCTGCTCCATACCATTTAGCTTTTGTAGCCATAAAGGAAGTTCAATTAGTCTGAGAGGTGCAGCAGGAAATATTGCCACCCCACAGCATCAGTATCCTTGGATCCTGACCAAGGATCCTGACCAAGGATGACCAAGGATCCTGACCAGGTTATTGTCTGTGTGGACTTGCATGTTAGCAGTGTCCATGCAGCTTTCCTGGGAGTTTTCTGTTTTCCTACTACCTCTCAAACATGATGGATTGGCTACTATAAATTGCTCCTACAGTTAAATTGTGCAGGCATGTGTACATACATACATGTGTGTATGTGTGCATGGAGCCCTGCTATGGGTTGGCATCTATTGCCACCTAATTCCCAGTGTTCCCAGGATAGGTTCTGAATACACACTGATCCTGACCAGGATAAAGCTGTTTCTGAATAGGAATTAATTATTTAGTCTGATAATATGCTAGTTTGGATTTCATTCACATTGAATTGTAATGTGTCTAAAAGTAGCACCTTCTCATTTAACATCAGTTTGGTTTCTTTATTTAAGAAACTTGGTTTTTATTACTTAACTGATTTAACCTATAACAAGCTCCCCACAGGTCAGGGTGTGTAGAGCAGAGTTTATTATACAGCTCTTCAATAAGGTAACAGAAAAGAAACAAGGTACATGGCTGAAACATAGTTCGGTCTTAAGTTCAATGACACAGTCTATAACAAAGGTCGGGCAGAAACAAAAAGTCACCAGAACTTGGATAACTGGAGTAACTGGAACATAGGCAGAACACTCAGAAGATACATAAACAGGACTTGGCAAGGACAGGGGTGACGCTCACTCTGGTGGAGGGCTCTAAACGAAACAGAGAACAGGAACCGATTAGCATGGCCAGACAAACAAAAACGTGAATTCCAAATTCAATAGGCATAGCAAGAACATGGACAAAACATGGCAAGGTACTTAGCTTTAGTCTTTGGACAGAGCGACATGAACTTGAGAAGCAATCCACATTGAACCGCTCTGAGGAGTTAAACTGAGTCCTATTTATACTCCTCAAGGCGACTTGATTACAGCACACAAGATGGCCACCAGCAAGTGTGCCCAATTGTGCAGTGCCCTGAGGGAAGTGCAATCAGGAAGTAGTCATCCCACAGGGCGAATCAGGCGCCCTCTGGCGGCCAGACCTGACAGAACCAGTCATGATCATTTCTGCATTAAGAAAGCATTTAATTTTTTTTAACTAAACCTCCTATGTGTCATCTACCAAATCCAAGCAGATTCATATGTTCTGTATATTCTGATAAGCAAATGTCTTTTATTTTTAGTGCTAAATATGACTACAGCCCTTTTCTGAGCCATCCTGCTAGTACAGCCAAATACTCAATATTTGCTTGGCTTGACAATGGACCAAGAGATGAAAAATGTGATGGAAGGTAAGAGAATAAAAGGAGAGGTTAGTTAGCCAGAAAGTTGTGAGCAGTGGAGGCATAGAGGGAGGCCAGAGAGAAGGAGAGAGATTGAGAACCTTTGAAAGAAAGAAAAGAGTGTTCATGCATTAAGTGTGACAGGTGGCCTGGATGGCTGGACTCAAGTGCAGGGTTGTGCTGGGCTGCCCAGCTGATAGAGGGAGAAATAATGAGAAAAAAGAAATGGGGTTAAATAAGTATATTGATAAATTGGGAAAAATAAATATTAACCCCAGGCAAATTAATGGAGAAAATTCAAAAGAAAATATACAGTTTATAAAATTTATATAAAAATATAAAATGTAATTATTCTCTTTATTTGTTTATTCTTTTAAATGTGTTGCGCAAAAACTGCAATGGCTGGGAATCAAGCCTGGGTCATCTGCGTGAAAAGCGTGTTGGTTGCTGCCGAATTAAGTGGACACACATTAGTAAAGAAAAGAAATAATCACAAAATCAGAATCACCAATCTAATAGTCTCAAACAAAGGAGATATATTTTCTTTAAAGAACATCAGGGGGAAAAAAAGATGAATGAAGCTGCGTCACCCAATGCTAATGCACGCACCTCTTACAAGCAACCCTAAGAAGGCACAGAGAGCATGAGCAGCGCGTAGGTAAACTTAAGTTGATGTCCTAGAGTTTAATAGAACAAAGCTGCCCAAGCAGCAGAGAGAGCATTGTGCTCAGATTAGTAGGCAGGGGAAGAAAGAGGCAAGAATCCTTTACATATTACCTTGGGCTCTAAGCCCTACTCCATGATCTCACCTCTACGAAAGTGGAATGAATTAATTAGATGCGGTAACGTTTGAAAGAATAAAGCTGCCAGAGCAGCAGAGAGAATAGTGCTCGAATTAAGAGGTAGACAAAGAGATAAAAGAGTCCATACTAGATTACCTAGGGTGTTAAGCCCTACCCCATTATCTCTGCTCTACAAAAGAGAAACCAATACCTCACGCTGTAATGTTATGTTACCAGAAAAATGGTCAGGAGGTGCAACGAGAGCACTGGGCCAAGGAGCTCTTTAAATAGGCCAAGAAACCAGTGTCTCTCATTGCACCAAATTGCCCCGGGGTCTGTTGGGAACTGGAACTCCTCTGGCAGGAGAACTATGCTCCCGTGGCACCCTAGTGTTGGACTGTGGCACAGCATGACCCCTAACATTAAGAAGTAATATTTTTTTATCAGAGGGATTTGAATTGGAATTGGAATTTGATTAAACTGGTCAGGGGTGAATAGAAGGCTGTTCAAGCAAATGAAAGACACAAATATCACAGATAAAAAAAAGTTAAAAATTGGATTGGTGCACAATGGAAAAGGACACTTCAAATGATGTATAGCCATGGTTGAGAAATTAATATCACCAGACACTGGTCTAGCTCAAAATATGACCATATGACAAAATCCTTCCTTCCAGACAAATAGGCAGACAAGACATATAGACAGACACAGTTTTAGAAATAAGCCTTGTTTCAGCCCTCCTCCCCTGCTGTGTCTCCTGCTGTGCTGTTTTAATAGGGAAAATTAACCAAGCAGAAAGGTGGATCCTGTTTACTATGCTTGACTGTGCTCCCTGCGCTCAAGCTGGGGAAGCAAGCCAGGGTCCTCTATCTCTCTCTTTCTCTATCTTTTTCTCTCCAACTGAGCTCAATTCCCAGCTGCTGTCCTGTGCCAACACTCAATAACCCATTGCTAACAAACAGACAGAAAAAGACACAGCCCTAATCTCAACCATGATCTTGACTGGTCACATCTTCAGTCATTTCAAATTTCAATTCAGAGCTGCAATTTCCACATTCTTTTCACAAGTTTATAGTATAACACATCACATTAATGATACAAAGACCAAACATAAACACAAATTGCAGCTCAACAAACATTACCATACAACTCTAAGATAACCTTTCTCCATCTTCCAACCTAAAATGCAAATGATATAGCACTTGCTCATATCAATCATATGCCTAAATGGCAGTAATTTATATTGTAGGGCAGATGAGAGGCAAGCGTCCAGTCTATTTGTTACCAGTGAGATTATCTATGCACAAAATACTTTGCTCACTCTGTGGCACCTGATTGTGGAAAAGGCTGAGTGCGCTCACAGAGACTCTGTTATTGGCCGATAACAAATTGAATTTTAATCTCAAGCCCCATAGATTTGTACCACATTTGCGTGCACAAATTGTAATTTATATTGTAGCACCAAGGGATTTTTTGACTAGCAAATATGAAGCACTCATTCTAATTCTGCATTTTCTTATTCTAAATCTACTCTTTTCTCATATATACATGCTTCCTGCATTACAATCATCAGTCACTCTCTCACAATCCCATTCCACTAACTCACTTTTTGCCTAAGAACAGCCAGGTCACCATACTTAATAAGTAAAAGGTGAAAAAGGAGCTGACATAGGATTGCTGTAATTTATTATATTTCCTTTAGCTGTGTCCTCCTTTTTAAAGTTTTCATTCTTTTTGAGAATGGGCTGTTCCTGTGTCCATTTCAGATTGTGGATTTTTTTTTCCACAGGGCATCTTCATGTATTATTCTGGTCCTTGGTTTTCTGTCCACTGTCACTTGCCACTCCTAGCACTGTCTGATTCAACCATTTGACAAACATGCACAAAGACAGTTTCAAATTCTGCTCACTGCTTCCCAATTAAAAAAAAGCCTGATGCACCTCAGCATTGCCTTCTTATATCACTCCTTCTCTTCCTCCTCCTCCTACACATCCTCCCTCTGCTTATCAGGAAATTGATTTGCTGCCCTGACTGGGGTATGAATTTTTGGTGCTGAGAGATGGGGCTGAATGGCACAAGGGAGCATGGGCCCAGGGACATTTCAGAGGGGGTGAAAAGCATCTTTGTTCTGGACGCCCTTGAGCCCTGAGACAGCTGACATCTTCAGCACCCCAGCACCACACAATCTCTCTTTTCACCATGCTCCCTCCTTTTTCTCACAGCCAAAGAGAGGGGGAGAGACAGAGAAAGAGAGGAGTTGGAGTAAGGGTTGAGAGTGAGAGAAGTGTGAGAGGAAGCAAGAAAATTTGGCAATAGAGCAAAGTGATGCAAAGTGATAGACGGAGAAAGAGAGAGAAGAAGAGAAAAAGAGTGAGAGAAGCAGCAGCAGAACTATCAGACAAATTATTCCTGGCACATACACACAGGTCAGACGTGCCTGCTGTAAAACTGATCAAATAATGAAATCTGCAGACTCGGTGCTGCTATGTTTCTCACACTACTGCTGTTGCTCATTAACATTAGCATCACCTACAGCATCACCTGAAGCTGTTGGGTGACATATCAATGAAAGTTTGGTACAGACACACAGGTTGGAGGAGGTGATTAATATGGGAGAAGGAGTATTGAAACCAAATATCTATTTAAAGGTAAACAAAGACACTAGTAGTGAACATTTTTTCTGTTGTTGAAATAACAACTGTACCTGAGAGGAGGTTTAAAAGGCAAGGATTGTGCCATCCAGTCAGTTGAAAACTAATGAGAAAATTGTCCTCTGTGTAAAATTGCTGTTTCTTTTATTCATCCTTTTTGTATTCATGGTGTTATGTGGTGTTTATGTTATTTTGTTATTTCATTTTAAATGTAAATACCAATTTATTACACTATATAAGGTTTTCTTTATACTAAACCAATAAATTACAATCAGTGTACAATGAGTGAAGATTAAACCAATTTTTTTTTTAATTGAGATGAGATCAGGACTGGATCACCATGGTTCTGCAGAAAAGATGCATACACATATACTGATGAGGTAGTTATGTAAAAAAATATAAACCTTGAACACACCAAGAAAAACTGTGAAACAAATCTAGTGAAATGTTGTTGTTTTTTCTACTTCAACGACTAATACACAGAAATAGGTGTTACCAGCATGTCGATTAGAACAATTGAAGGTGAAATATGATTTTGCTCACTCAGTCTGTGTGGGAGGAATTTCAATATTTATTTGCTTCATCTTTGCTCCTATGCCAGTGATTGACATTTTTGATTCAAGGCAATTCTTTGCTGTATGGTTCATGCAGTAGACAAAACACACCCATGCAGAGGAAAGGAAATTCATGTTAGTATTACAAAGTAAATAGCTTGGAATCATACTGGTTTATGTAGCAACTGTCATGACACAAATGCACAGTGAGTTTCTGTGGCTTGCCATCCTCGTACTGACATGCAGGACATAGGTATAAGCATGCAGCCACTTACTGCAACCACTGCTGTTTGTGTGTGTGTATGTGTGAGTGTGGGTGTGGGTGCTTGTGTGTGTGTGTGTGTGTGTGTGTGTGTGTGTGTGTGTGTGTGTGTATGTGTGTGCGCGTGTCTGTGTGTCTGTATTTGCATTGTTCTGCATCCATGACAACAGGGTCAGAGTCTGGCTTTAAAGCTATTATGCTAAGAGACCCCGAGCAGAATACTAATGTGCAAGTCCAGTGGGGGGATAAAGGGAAAGGATCAGTTATCCAACAAAATGCAACCAGCAGGGCATGGAGCACCAAAACATAGCCAGCAATACCACAAGAGACACCCACTTCAACTCACTGACAAGAAAAATGTCCGTTGTTAGCCAGTAACTATAGCTGTCTACCTCCAGATATTAGAGGGATAAGCAGCATAATACAGAAATAAATAAATATGTGAAGATGTTTGCTTTAGCTTTATAGACAAAGCATGTCTACATATAGAGAACTATTAATTCTACAGAGCACTGAAATATTAATTATGTTATCAAAAAGCAATTTGATTTGAGGGGCGCAAAGGTGATTTCAATGAATTCTGTGATGAAGATGCAATGGATGTTAAGATAATACAAAGGAAAACGGCATGAAAGAAAATTGTCATCAAAGCCAGCTTTTTGCTATTTAATAAGATCTGACATAAATATTGGTACAGGCAAAATATCAAAAAATGCATACATTCATAATTTATTAATGTTCAATAATTTTGTTTTATAAAATTGCTAAGTGGATGAACCATTACTAGTTTGAAATTCCAGGAGAAATTATACTGAAGATATGACATTCCATAGGATTGTTTTTGAAGGATTGTGTTTAAATAATGTTATTCTGTCCAGCCCAGTCTCTGAATATCTGGATATCCTAAAACAGACACAGTGTGACAATGTGTCATTGCCTGGGCACTGCTCCCAGAGGACTGGCACAAGGCCAGCATGTCTGTATCCTGTGGCTGCCAGCCTGGCTCCATGCCAACACACTGCTCCAAGCATATCATGCATTAAAACAGCCTCCCTCTTCCACCCCCCAGAGTCTGGCTTACACCAAGCTAAGTGATGACCGCATGACACACTGCCTGAGCAAAACCTAGATAAACTGAATCTCACATATCACTGACTTTTACTGGTTGTCCATGAAAGATTGCATCTTGAATATCCATAAAGATTTAAAAAAATTTACCAGAGTTTTGTGGATTAGTGATTGTTACAGGCACTACGTAGATCTAAGCCAAGTAATTATTTCTGATTATGGCAAATAACTATACTTGTATTATAATATGTGTATTATAATAATATGTACATAATTAGAGGTGTGCAGTCTAATGTGGAATAGGAAGTGCTGGGTAATATGCATCTCACAAAAACATACAAAACATACGTTTAATATTATTATTGTTGTTGCTGTTGTTGTTGTTGTTGTTGTTGTTGTATTTCATGTCTCACTCTCAAGGCCACTTCCAAGGAAAGATTAAAAAAGAAAACGTACAGTGTGTCTTTATCATCACAAAATAATTTTGCTTTACCAATGAATGTGAATGTGAAATAGAAATGGAAAATTTTTATTATATTTGTTTATTTTTATTATTTTTATTATCTTCAAGGTTTGCAAATTTGTGGGGGGAAAACATGATGAAATCAACATTTAGTGAGATTAGACATTATCAGAAATTCCTTTTTTTGCATTCTTTATCCTTTATCATTTGAATTGGAAGTCATCAATCATATTTTGTTAATACTCAGCTTGACTCCTGCTTTTCTTTTTTCTTGGATGTGAAATGGTGGTGCAGTAGGTAGCATTACTATCTCACAGCTCCAGGGTCCCTGGTTCAATCATGTGCTTGGTTCTCTGGTCTGCTCCCACTTCCAAAATTAGTGGGTGAGGGTAGGTGGATTAGAAATTTGTGGGTGATTTGTGGTGTGACTGGTGTTCCTTCCAAGAGGTATTAATACCTCACACATATCAATAACAACATGTAGCATTTGCTACCTAGTATAGTTTATTAAACTTAATTGTTCTAAACTTTTATACACATTTAATAGATATCAAGGCATGCTTCACAAGTAGAGCTCTGTCCATGGTCCTGTAAATGTGACTCAGTCCAAAAGTCTTTATGAGGTGCCTCTTTGTACTTCAGCTCTCCACAATACTTTGTTTGATGTCTGACTAAATTCTGTTTGAGCAAATTAATTATCTCTTTCCTTTTTGATATTTCTAGGCTAAATAAGTCTACAAAGAGATAAGAAAAGGTAAAAATAAATGTTTAAAATAAATAAAATAAATTGCCCGGAATAAGTGATTAGTTGAGATTCATTTTAAGGCCTGTTTCCTTTCCTTGGATTCTACTTGTGCAATGACATCTGGGGTACACTTTTGTTATGCCAGTCCTCATCACCTTCTCTTCATACCTGATTCCCAGTGGAAGAACAAAAGGATAGATTCATGATAGCTGGATCTGGAGGATCAGGAGATGAGTTGGGGGGGCATGCCAGGATGTTTCTGGTGGAATGACCCATAATGTATTCCCATAGGAGCCTGCACTATAGCACAGTATGAACTGGTATTATTTCTTCCCTGAAATACAAATTAATGGTGCTTTCTGTTGGACCTTTTGGTTATATATACAAACCCCATTTCCAGAAAATTTGGAACACTTTCTTAAAACGCAATGGAAACTGAAATCTGAAATTTGTTAATTCACTTAAAGATTTATTGAACAGACAAAGGGGCAAAAAAATTCATGAAAGAATTTAATTCTATGTTATATTTGTTAAATATAAACAAATGTAGAAATTTATGGCTGCAACACACTTTTAATTATACTTTTTAAGCATTTGGGAATTGTAGATTGTTAACTGTAAATTGTTGCAGTTTTGCAAGTGGAATTTCTGCCTATTCTTGCTGTCTGTAAGACCTGAGCTGTTCACCAGTCCATGGTCACCATTGTCTGATTCTCCTCTTCATGATGCACCATACATTTTCAATAGGAGACAGATCTGGACTGAATGCAGGCTTGTGGGGATCGAACCTGGGTCCTTCTTGCTGTGAGGCGACAGCGCTATCCACTGCGCCACCGTGCCGCCCGCATGTACAATCATTCTATCCATTTTTCCCAAAAACAAGCTAAAACATTTTGGTCCATGTTCAGGCTCAGAAAACTCATCAGCGTTTCTGCACTAAGTTAATATATATATTCCTCTTTTTATAATACAATTTCTGGTTGCATTTATTGATGCAGAGGTGGGCTATGTTTAGTGACAATGATTTTCCAAAGTATTCCTGAGCCCATGTGACCCTGTAGCATGACGGTTTCTCAAACATTACCGCTTGGGCGCTTGATAGTCATGCACATTCAACATTTCCGCAATTAGCCTTAAATCACTGTGATTAGCAGTTATCAAGCCCTTGATTAAAAAACCTGACCTTGACCCTTGTCAGCTGTCCAACTATAGGCCAATATCAAACCTCTGCTTTAGAAAAGGTTGTAACACAGCAATTAAGTTCATCCCTACATAGGAATTAGATTCATGAAGATAAGATTCATAGCACAAAGACAGCACTTGTTAAATTGGTAAATGACTTACTGCTGGTCTCTGATCAGGTTTGTGTGCCTGCTTGTGTTACTTGACTTTAGTGCAGCTTTTGAGACCATCAATAATACTATTTTGCTTAATTGAATAGAAAATTATGTTGGTATTAAGGGAACAGCTCTCTCCTGGTTGAGATCCTATTTCACTGATCATTATCAGTTATCAGTGATGTAAATGGTGAGTTCTCAATGCATTCTATGGGGCAGTGTAGCTCAGTGGTTAAGGTGTTGGACTACTGATCAGAAGGTTGTGAGTTCAAATCCCACCATAGCCAAGCTGCACTGCTGGGCCCCTGAGCAAGGCCCTTAAGCCTCAACTGTGTAAATTAGCTAACTGTAAGTTGCTCTGGATAAGGGCATCAGCCAAATGCTGTAAATGTACTATAAAAAGTTTTGGTGTTCCATAAGGTGATATTTTAGGACCATTGCAATTTTTCTCTATACAGTATTTGCAAACTCTAGCTAAAATTATTTGTAAGCACAGTATCAGCTGATGCTGATGGCACACAGTTTTGTGCTCAGCAATGCCAGATTTAATAAAGTTGAGTAATGTGTAAAGGATTCACTCAGATTTGTTAATGTTGGCATGGCACCTTAAGTCCCAGGGCACCCTTATGTCTGCATTACCTTCTGGCTCTCACTTTTAGTTATGAAGTCCCTGCTTGCACTCTGCACACAACATATGCTTTCTCTGAAGGTTTCATGAAAGAGAATACCTAATAATCTGATGTCACCCAAATGAGGATGGGCTGCCTTTTGAGTCTGGTTCCTCTCAAGGTTTGTTCATCTTAACATCTCACACATTTCTTGCCACTGTTACCCCTGACTTGCTCATTAGGGATGCAATTTATAAATTTAAGTTATGTGTGGATTTTATATCTTTGTAAAGCTGCTTTGGGACAATGCCCATTGTTAAGCAGTTTAGAAATAAAATTGATTGAAGTTGAATTGAATTGAGTGTGGTGAAGCAGCAGCCTGTGACTGAAGATAGCTGCAAGGACATATAGTGCACATAGCACTCTTCACAACAAAATAGTACTAATCTAGTGACTACTATGTAACAAGTATTGTATAAGTGCTGTATAACCCATATGAAACAGAACAGAAAAAATTAATAAAATATGCTGAAATATATAGGACATGGTCAAGGTTGAGGTTCATAACAATATACCAACAATTCTTGAATCTTAAGTGTTTTATGCTTCTGGCCCAAAGTAGCCTTCAAAAGTAAGCAGATTCATACCCAGCATACCTCAACACTTAAGATTGTTGAAGGACATAATGACCTTCAACCATATACAGTATTACAGATTTCAGATTACTTTCCTACATATGGTATTAGGTCTGCATATGTAGGATATTTGCTACTATAAGTTACAAAGTCACTCCTCTCTAACTTATAGGAAAGCTGCACAGGAAGCTGTGGAATGCTTTTCTACCTTGGATAAACGCACATTATCCTCTGTGCAGCTATCTGAGCCTGCTCCTTAAATCTTAGAGGGTGCAGACAGATCCCCCAGTATCCCCCTCTTTTCCCCAAGACCAGAGTAGAAACTCAACACTGCCAGCCATGGCTTCCTCTGCTCCATGAGTTCCTTAATCCCTATGGGTTGACAGGCTTCTTTTGTGTTTTTCCCACATCCAAATCAAACACAAGCCAGTAGACAAACATGGTGGCCATCCCACATCAGAGCACCATCTCTTTCTGAGGCCTCTTCTCAGATCTCTGAGTAAACATATTATGCTGGATTAAATGTTTCTCTATTTATTGTTTTTCACTTTGAAGGCAAGCTGCAGATGGAATTTGGGGTTATGACAACATGAGAACCTGTGCTCCTTTTACCAGACTACAAGAGAAAGGATTAATTCTCTTATAAGGACTGAAGATAGACTTTCTCCTTTCTCTCTTACTTTCTGACTAAGCAGTAATATATTTCTAATTACATAAACGCTTTGTTTTTATGATCTCATCATTAAATCCAAAGCCATGCAGCTCTTGCCATGTATTGTAATTGGTGTTATTTTAACTGGGTAATTGAGAATCCAAGTGCTTTTACAGCCAAGTAGTTGTAAAAGATCTTGGTGTGATTGTTGACTCCAGTGTTTCATTTGAAGCTCATGTAAATAATATTACTAGGATAACCTTCGTTCATCATAGAAATATTGCTAAAATAAGAAATATAATGAAGAAATATAATCACAGCATGATGCAGAAATATTACTTCATGCTTTTGTTAGCTGTAGGTTGGATTGTTCCAATGCCTTGCTGTCTAGACGTTCCAGTAAGTGTATAAACAAACTCTAGTTAGTTCAGAATGCAGCAGCCAGAGTCCATACTAGAACCAGCAGATGTGTTCAAATCTTCCCCATCTTATGCACACTGCATTGACTTCCAGTCAAATTTCACACTGAATGAAAATACTACTATTATCCTATAAGGCACTAAATGGTCTCACTCCACAGTACCTGAGTGAACTTTTAGTTTATTATGATCCTCTATGCCTACTTTGATCACACAACCACCCTGTTTCCAGGTGATATGCAATGCACCAAGAGACACCAGATACAGGATACAAGATATTCCTGCTGAGGATGGCCCCACATGGACAGCCTAAACATAACCATTAGGGACAGTTAAAGATATTCTTAGAAACCATGAATTTTGTTTTGCAGTTGATAAAAGCAGCCTTCCTATGATGGATAGGACTATTTGCCATCAATCAAATCTCCATCAGCGAGCAGTTTATATCTTTAACAGTGTGGACTTCCAAATTTTTAATCAGTTTACTCTTTAAAATTGCAGTTTAAAATTTTACTATATACCACTATAATATATAGTTATAGAAGGGATTCTTTATTATTGCATCTGGTCTCACCCAAATGAGGATGGGTTCCCTTTTGAGTCTGGTTCCTCTCAAGGTTTCTTCTTCTTATCTGGCAAGACTAGCTAAGACAGCATAACTAAAAGGGAGAGCCAGAAGGTAACACAGACATGAGGGAACATGGAACATAAAGCGCCAGCCACTCCACCATCTACAAACCTGAGTGATCCCATGAGTGTGGGGGGCGACAGCATCCAAACATTCCAGTTTACCAGAACACTCTATGCCTACCAACGGTCCAGATCTGCACCTTTACCTAAGATAAAAGATAGTGACAAAAAGCTTGACTAAACAAATACGTTTTCAGCCTAGACTTAAACACTGAGACTGTGTCTGAGTGCTGAACACTCTGCCTGAACACTCAGCTCTGTCTCTGTAGTCTTCAATATTCGCGGTACCAACAAAGAGCACACCTTTTGATCGAAGTAGGTGCGGCAGATCATAACAGACTAAAAGCTTGCTCAGGTATTGCGGTGTGAGACCATTTAGTGCCTTATAGGTTAATAGTAGTATTTTATAAACAATGTGAAATTTGACTGGAAGCCAATGCAGTGTCGATAAGATGGGGCTGATGTGATGGTATGTTCTGGTTCTAGTAAGGACTCTGGCTGTTGCATTCTGAACTAAGTGGAGTTTGTTTATACACTTACTGGAACATCCAGACAGCAAGGCATTACAATAATCCAGCCTATATCTAACAAAAGCATTAACTAATATATCTGCAATGTGCTCCAACATTATTATTATTAACTTATTTTAGCAATATTTCTAAGATAAAAGAAGGCTATCCTAGAAATATAATCTACATGAGCTTAAAATGAAAGATTGGAGTCAACAATCACACCAAGATCTTTAGCAGCTGCAAATGTTGTAACTGAAAGGCCGCCCAGAGCAGACTGTGGCCCTAGTACAAGTAGTACTAGTACTTCTGTCTTATAAGAATTCAGTAGAACAAAGCTATTCAGGATTCAGTGTCTATTGTCCTTCACACATTCCTCAAGTTTGTTACGGTGGTGTCTCTCATCTGGCTTTGCTGAGACTTACAGCTGTGTGTCATCAGCATAACAGTGGAATCTGGTACCATGTTTACGAATGATTTTACCCAGAGGTAGCATATATAAAGAAAAGAGCAATGGGCCTAAAACATAGCCTTGTGGTAGACCAAACCTGAACATAGTATATTTAGAGAACTCACCATTAACATACACAAACTGATAATGGTCAGTCAAATAGGACCTGAACCAGGAGAGGGCTGTTCCCTAAACTCAAAGAGGAGATTAGTGAGGTTAATTCAGTCTCTCGAAGGAAAATAAAACTTTCAAATCACTAATCTGAAATGTTTATACTGTCTACATGCTTTGTTATTAGATTGTCTGGCTTTAAGGTTGTATGAACTTTCTGTCTAATGTTTTCAATTTTATCATTAAAGAAATTCATGAAGTTATCATACCCCTTACAGTGTATCACAAATTTCTCAAATTTCTGCAGATATAATATATATATTTAAGTATATCTTTTCATGGGACAACATTGACAAAATGACACTTTGACACAATGAAGAGTAGTCTGTGTGCAGCTTATATAACAGTG
>JAOVYV010000050.1:2823925-2838058 GCA_025674545.1 Hassar affinis
CAGTTGGTGTGCAATGAATCTAAAATATATGAAAGTTTAATTTTTATCATTACATTATGGAAAAGAATGAACTTCATCACAATATGCTAATTCTTTGAGAAAAAATTATGTAGTATTATACTAGTAATATGATGAAATTATGAAATTATGTAGTATTATACTAGTAATATAATGGGATGCAGCATAGCTAGCTAGAATAGGTTTTCTCTCAGATAGCAACATTGCAGAAATCTAAAGCAACTTGTATGTGTCACAAGACATAAAAACAGGTACTTGCCTAGAGTATGTGTAGCTGAATGGATCTTTTTATATTAATAATATTGCCATGTTGTACAGCACACATAAAAAGCAATTATAGGATTATTATTTACTGTACTTAATTTATCTTCTCTGAAATATGAAGTGGACAAAGTGCTGTATTTGTGAATTTTTGATGTTGTTTTATTTACTTGAGACCCTGGAAACATTTGAGATTCATAATCAGTGTTTTGGAAAAAAAAATTATTGCTTGTGTGGGAGCACATACCTTCCTTTTGATTAGCAGTTCTCACCTTGCAGCATGGGTGACGTTGACTTTGTTAATGGTTTGAAGGACCTCAAGTCATCTTTGTGATTGCTACTTACTTTAATGAGAAGCCTTTACCTCTAACTCTAATATCCATTTGTTTTTGTTTTGTATCAGCTTTCAGCTGATTCTAAGTATAAAAAATGTTTTTCCTACTTTTTTTCTCTCAGTGATTTCCAGGTTCAGATGTTCAGTATTGTGGTGGTGGTTTGGCATTGCTCAATGCCAAATGAACTTTAGCCATAGAGCCTGATCTGGTACTGCCTGCACAGAGCTGCTGACTTCATTTGAATCAGTAACAAAGTGCAAAAACATGGGGAGGAGACAGCCATGCGTTTGGGTGTGCAGTGTCACAGCCCATCAGATTAGCAGTGGAATAAAGTGCCTGTGATTCTATGCCTTCACTAATCTGGAGGCTGGAAGGTCACACTGTGTAATACAACCATAGACATCTGACATTCAGGAGAGGCAGGTCTATATACGAGGGTGATGTTTTTTGGTATTTAAAATGTTTAATTGTTTATCTGTTAACTGTTTAATCTCACATACAATACTCATATGAAAAGGTATGCAGGTCCATATTTTATTTCTCATGAATAAGTACCTACCGAAGAAATGCATCACCACTGATAATGAATTAGACATTATATAATGCAATATACAATGCAATACTGTGCCTTAGTTATCACATTCCCAAAATACGATTTTGTTAAATGAGACTCATTTGGTGTAATGCCAATTTTTTTTATAGTAAGAGTAAATTTATAATTATATAGTCATGATAAATAAGACCAGCTAAACAACACAACTGAATCTACTATACGTGCCTACCTTGTCTAAGTACAATACTGTTTAAATGTTTATAAACATGTAGGAGGAAATAAATGGAAAACATGAAGCTGTACTGAATATTACAGGTGCTACGAGGAGGACAGTCTCTGATCTTGGCAGCTGAGCCTCTCCCCTTATCTGGAACGGGAAAGAAATATAAGCAACTGCCAAAAATGAAGCACTAAGGTATTGATCCTGCTGGCCTGAGTTTAAACTGTCTTGGAAAGCCACTTCCTTTTCTCTGGCATGTGAGGCATTGGTTTCGGGCAGCAAAAGCATATGTGTGTTATGAAGACATGCAGTGTGTGCACCAGAGAGGACCTCAGTTTCACAGCTCAAATTTCCTTCCAAAAAGAAAAAATACCCATTCCATGACCCTCAATACTTCGGCTAGGGAAGGAATCAACAATGTAAAAGCTTCTTGAAATGAAGAATATCTGCATGCCTATGATGATACTCTGTTTCTTTTAAAGATACATTCAGAGTTTTATTTTTTAGGTTGAGACAACATCCCTATGCTTTCCTATAACTGAATATTTGTATTATGTATAACATTCCTCAAAAACTATCAGACTATACCTACCATCATTTTGCCAAATATGAGGGAACTATTGAAATAAATTACATACAAAATATAATGAAGTGTTGGATGTAGGATGTATATTCATGAGAAGATGGATCTTTTCAGCTATCAATGCAACTAAAGACATTAAGCAGAGGCTATTCCATTTTTGATAACTTTGGATATACTAAAAAGGCATTTCTCTAGAAAGGAAACAGTGAGGTCCCAGGGTCACCATCTAAGTATGTATAGGCTAAATCCCCTGTCTTCCAGGGTGACTGTAGGGTAATTAATAATTAATTCCAGAGACAGCATGTTTGAAATGCAGATGTGGTAACTGTGAGCTTGGCACTACACTTCAATGGAAGCAGATTTGGAAGCTACAGGGAAAAGGGTCCCCTCAATAAGCAGGCTAAAGCAGAGGACCTGGGTACAACACAAGACCAGTGGTTTAGATTAGATTCTCTACAGCTGCTAATTACCTGCACACTCTTTGAAGATTTGTGCACTTCAGAACTATAGGGAACAGTATCTCATTCACCTGGGGGATGGGGGAGAGAGGATCAAATGGATTGCTACAAGAACAGGATGGTTAGTTTGAATGTTGGGTGGGAGGGTTGTTGATAAAATTGTAGGGAATTCAGGCATTTGTGAACATAAGCAAAAGATGTGTGAAAATGAAACAATTGTTATTGCACATTGCAGACAATCACTAATGATGTTTTTAGTTGTACTTGCTGGTGTGATAAACAGTTTGTAAATCTGACAGTGTTGAACTGACTTGCAACTGACTCCTGTCTATAACAAACAAGGCTCTAACTAGAATAAAAATTGTTAGTGCTCCACATTGCAAAAATGTGTAATAAATATCACAATGCTGAATGTATTCCACAAAGCCTGCTATTTTTTATTCTCTAATATTTTATCATTATATGCTGCCATAAACTGCCATGCTTATTTTAGTTTATAAGACTTTACAAGACTAAATATGACATAGAGAATTGGCTTCATATTAAACATCATATCAAACAAACTTTGCAAGAACATACCATTTATTTAATCTACTCAGAGAACCCAATCAATTAATTTACATAGCATTTTATTTTATTTTTCCTTGCATGAATTGTCATATTGATCTGATTTCATATTAAAGCAATGAAGTTAAAATCTTACCATGGTTATGTCTAGTTAATCTGAACTACAGAAGTAGTATGCTTAATATTTTGTCAAATATAACAAAATTTTAAAATGTAAACATTTCATTGTCTAAATTTTAACTAAACAGGCAAGTCAGCATCTGGTAATTCAAAGCCTGCTGAAACTACAAAGGTCCAGATCTTGACTATAACCACAACAATTTCGTGATTACAACTTTAAAATTAAATGCAGTTTTATGTTATGTTATGTCTCAATGGGCTATATTTCCATGGTCATAATGCAAAAACAACACATATAACGCAGTGCCATATATTTTTGGTATCTTTGTCACCATCAGCCCTGAGATATGTGGCTTAGTGTTGCAAATGTTTAAAAAATGGTTGGGTTTTAATTAATATATTACTAAGAGGTGTGCTTATGTAAGATGCTGTGATATCCAATCATAATAGCTGCTCTTCTTTACCTTTAAGAGCTGATAATGGACTGCATTATAATGACGTTTTAATTTTGAAAGATGAGTTTCTCTGCAAAAAGTGATCACTACCAACAATTTGTTTTTTAACAATTGTTATGTATCACAGGAGAATTGAAATCATGTATCTGAGAGCATTATCTAGATAATCTGGGTCACAATTGTGAAAAAGTTTCATATTTTATAATTAGATATATGTAGGTACATATAAAGTTATTGCAGCCTTTGGTGAGTTTTGTAAATGCAAAAAAAGGCCTGTGCCAATAACAAAATTAGTAATACACCTGCTGTAACGAGCAAATTACACTTGCCTAAGCATGAAAATATAGGCCAAGAGATTTAAAATTCAAAAATGCTTTAAACAATACAAACTGCATGACCATTCCACCTGCATGGCTTCACAGTCATGCTCTCATAGTTCAATATAATTATTAAAATGTATATACATTTATGTAAAGAAACCATGTTAATGTTAGAGATGTGGGATTTACACAATTTCTTATGATTTTATTTGTACAAAATCTAATGAAATTCAACCACACTATTTTCACTTGTTTGAATTGTGTAAAAATGTTTTCATGAGCTCAAACACCAATATCAATCATATAGCATGATTCAGTAGTATAGGATATTTACTAATTAAATACATGCAATGAGACATAACCAATATATTTCAGGTTTACCGACTTACAGAAACACACACAAACCATGTCACAACTTGTTAAATCTGCAGGCTTTTTTTATAACAACCAATAAAATTCAAGTAAAGAAAAAACAAATAGAAACATTTTAATTGGGGGGAAAACATAAAAAAAAACATAAATTACTAAAATTAAACCCTTTTATAAGGGGGCATATGAGTGTGCTCAGAACTAACCAATTACATTCAAACTCATGTACAAAAGTAACTATCATACACCTGTCAACAGTGAAGTGATTGACATATTCTTGGTTTCATCCAAATGCTCAACCCATGGTGCACAAAGAGCATGGAGCATGGAAAATGATCTCATTGTCAAATTTTATTAATCAGAAGAGATGGAAAAAAATTCCTAAACATTAGATTTACCATCTTCAACTCTGAAGGCCATCTTCAACAAGTGGAGAAAATGAGGGTAACCAGTGATATTCCCAAGAACAAGACATACCTCCAAAATGAGCTAAAGGACAAGAACAAAACCTATCAAGAAGGCTGCCCGGCGACCTACAGCAGCATTAAGGGAGCTACAGGAATAGCTGGCAAATACTGATCACTCCCTGCATGTGAATCTGCAATCTCTTGTATGCTTTACATTTCTGCGCTATAGGGGTAGGATGACAAGAGAGAGGCCCTTTCTACCAAAAAAAGTGGCAAATGTGGTATGGCCTGATTAAACAAATGTAGAATTTTTTGGCCTCAAATAACCTTCAGAATCATGGCCAAAAAATCTACATAGTTTTCTTTTTCTTTATTTCACCTAAAATATTTGTTTCTTTTTAACTTCACCATTTCACAAAAAAATCACATTCACAAAAATCACCATTCTCTGGAGGATTGTATTTGTGATTTGAGCTTCATTAGTATAGATTAATATGGTAACCCATTTGTGAACACATGATAAACACACACACATACACAAAAGAGTTTTGCAGAACAAAACTCTTGTCACTGTTGTCAGATCCTGCTCTGGTACTTCACATTGTTCAAAGAGTTAGCCTGAGAGATTTGGAGAATAGAGATCCATTACAGAGCAGTTCCTCTCAGTCCAGTATCCTTTGTATTCTGGATGGAGAGGAAAGGCATGAAGAGTTTGTTTGAAGTTAAACAGATGGTAATTCTCTTTAAGTTATGAAGCACACCAGAAACTCCCACATTTCTATGAGCTCGTACATAAATCCACTTTAAACCTGGAAGTTAGAAATCTCTAACTCTAAGCTAAGCTAGCAATAAAATGACTACAAGAACAAAAATCATTTTCAGACATTTATTTTCCAACATATATTTTGGTTTTGGATTAGATCATCTGCTGCGGTTTGGTGAATTGGAAAGGTGTAAGAATCTAGGCTACAGGATCTAGGCTACAAATTTAAAGATTAAATCAGATGCATGTTGCAAGTAAGCAGAAATATGTTCAAATGCATAAACTTGTTGGCAGTTAAATGGATCTACACCTTGTTGTACTCCATCTTGTTGTAATGCTGTACTTGATCATCCCCAGGCATTTTATTTACTATGAATCATGTAGTTACTTTTCATACATATATACATACATTTATTTGTATTTATTTATTTATTTGTACAATGTATTTGTTTATATTTTTCATTTGTTTGCACAACACTGCATTATTATTTTTTTTAGTTTTAAACAATTCATTGGCTATATTCACATAATAGTACTGAACCTTTTTTTTTTACTATTCTGCAAAATAGTTGATCAGAATATGGTCTATGGTTACTTAAAAATGTATCTTCTGTTGTTAAAAGCATTGTTTTAGTGAAAATCATATACCACCCTCAGAATTATTATTAATTTTTACTTTCTAAATATGTTTAATATGGAACAACAATCATTTTTTAAAATATTTTTTAAATGTATATGCCAATAATGCCTTTAATGTTGTCATGGTCCTAATTATGGTTTTAATAAAAAATGTGTTGTGCAGTACATGTATAAAGTAATTACTTAAATAAGATTAATATTGGACATATAAGAGAATTTGAGTGCTGCCCAATAAGATGGTGTTTCTCTAAAACATGGAGACAAAGAGTGGAATCATAAATTATGGATGTACTTTCATTTATTAATACGAATTCCTCTAGGGGTGAAACAGCACTAGCGACATGGAGTATTGCTGCTCACCCCAGTCCCTGTTCTACATCCTCTTTGCTTTGCCGTTACTAATGCATTTCTTCCAGCGTGGCATCCTTGCCAAACTGCCTTGAGGTCTCATTTCATCGGGCTAACGGCACCAAGCCGACTCTGTTTATAGTTGAGTGTGTGTGTGTGTGTGTGTGTGTGTGTGTTGGGGGTGAGGAGTGCATGCACCCGTCTATTATATTCCCTGAAGCTATAATAATTAGCCAAAAAGGCTACAAAAAGAAAAACCTAATGCCAATACTAAAAAACATTTTTTTGGGGAAGGGGAAGGGGGGTGTTCTGCCAATATTAGCAAAAATTATTAGAGAATGGACTATAAATATTGCCCTGTATTATTATTATTATTATTATTATTATTATTATTATTATTATTATTATTATTATTATTATTGCTGTTGCTGCTTCTGCTGTTTCCAGAATAATAATAATAAGAAGAAGAAGAAGAACAAGAAGAACAAGATGAATTGTGCTTTACTTGTATTATGTAACAAATTTTCTACCAGGAAAATAGTGAGTTTTAACAATTACTTTTCTCAAATAAATAAGCACAAACCCAACTGTGACGATGGATTATTGGGATAATGGGGCTTTTCCTGAATCTTGTAATTATCATAAAAGTAATTTATTCTACTACATGGAAATTTCCAAAAAGGTTATTTAAGTCTTTAAGTTCCTAAAACACAAGGTAAATGAACAGAAGACATTTAATATTATGTTCAGAAGTCTCATTTAAGAAGGAGAGTATGAAGAATTTAGCATTTTTATTATTATTTTTAGAGACAGTTTATAAACAGGTAATGTAGGGAGCAACGGCCGCTGGAAGCGCGCACTCACGCACATGTTAAAGAGGTCATGACACGCGCGTGACAGATCCCAACCCAGGCGCCGTGCTGCTGCACAGCGCGAGTTT
This sequence comes from Hassar affinis, assembly GCA_025674545.1. Lineage (NCBI taxonomy): Eukaryota > Metazoa > Chordata > Actinopteri > Siluriformes > Doradidae > Hassar > Hassar affinis. Next base: position 2,831,282 of record JAOVYV010000050.1, read on the forward strand.
AAATGCATGTGGGACCACAGAGCACAACGTCCAAACAACGAACAGCAGGCTAGGTTTTTATGAATAAGAATCATTATAATTTTGCACTCACTATATTTGTATAGCCGATGTTTTTGAACTTTAAATTAACTACAGTATAATAATTGGGTGTTTAATTTTAGTTAATAGAGTATTAAAGAACATGTAGCAGAAACTAATAAATAGACCCTTGACAAATAGGTCTAAAAAATTCCTGTCGGAACTTTTGAGGGTTGACAGTCCACTTTTTTTTCAATGGGAATGAACCGTGATATTTTTCACTTTTTATCTCTGTTATTTCACAGATCACAGTTTTTTTTTTATCTTATTTCAGATATTGTGTATGCAATAATGTTTTCACAAAACATTATTATTTATATATTTTATTTACAATGCTCATTAAAATAATTATATAAACGTCACATTCATAGACTGCTGTATTTGCTGATAACTTTATTATTCGTATTATTTTCTGTGACAGTTATTTTGGAGGTCACATATATTTTGAGAATATATCAAACTCTGACTATGTAAACGAGAAACCACTACTCTACACTACTGATTATAATAATAATAATAATAATAATTATTATTATTATTATTATTATTAGTAGTAGTAGTAGTAGTAGTAGTAGTAGTAGTATTGCTTATAATTATGAGACTGGTAGGCTACTCATATGGTTGCCCCAAGTATGATCCGTTGTAACAGTAGCATATGAGGCACAGGGGCGGTCCGATTTTTCCGCAGCGTCCAGCTTGGGCCCTCTTTTCAATGAGGTTCTTTATTCGGCTCGGGACGCGGATTTGCCTTTTATTCCGCTCGCTATGGAAACGCGGATCGGGATGGAAAAATGTGCGCCTGAATAAAGGGCCTCGGCCTGAGAGCAGCATCTGTTACACTTGGAAACTTAGACTATGGAGTGAAGACGAGGCAAAGAGCTTAGTCTTGATCAGTCATGTAGCTCTATTTCTCCCTATTTCTCAAATCTATATGCTAGAATGTCACAATATATAAATAATTCCAGAAAAAATCATAAAATGTAAATAATTATCAGCGAACCTCCGTATCGTTGACTGCATTATTGCATTTGCATGATGCGGTACAAATTAAATATTTTCTTTGATAAATCGCCAAACGCATAAATTAATGTCAGAATTAAAATTAAAAATTGTTCCCTACCTGAACACATAAAGCAAACAGTAGCAAATAAGAGCTTATGATTTCTTATAAAAGCATGAGAAAACGTTTCAGATGATTCCAGTGGTATTGTATCTAGCCTACATTTCTGTCATCACTACAAAGGTTTTGAAGTAAAGATATACGGCCACGTTATCAAAGTAAAGAATATCACAAGGTTCTCTAAAACAAATAATCTTTCCTTTCGTGGAGCCGAATAGACACAAAGATGCTGTAAATAATGTTTAAATATAAAGTGTACCGAATTTTCAAACAAAGAAACAGCAAAACGGAGCTTGCATTAAATATCTAGTATCTATCATTTTGATGTAATGCTGCTGCCCTTGAGTTCTTATTCAGTGTTATTAAGTATAGTACAAGTTCATTGGGTTAAACCATTACATTGCCGATGAATGAGATGAAATTAAAGTTTCTCTATGCGTTCTCCTCTCCGTTCCCATACATGCTACGTTGTCACACAAATGTATCTAAGCGATCTACAGGAAGTGTTTGTAAGAGTGAGAAAAGCTCACCTGTTAGGGGCTGTTAGCTTCCTCACTATTTCCTCCTGATCTCTCCTTACAGAAACTGCAGTCTTTAATGACTTTCTAGTGGCTGGTAGCCTTCTTTTATTTCTGGTAAATATATGAAAATGTATGCAAATTTAAATCAAGCTTAACCTGGGAGCTTTTTCAATATATTTAATGGAATTTCAAGCCAATAAGGGGACTCCAATGCAATCTTCTAATGGCAAATATAATTACGCAGCTAGGTAACCTCTGAAATATGCAGAGACGTATTTCCAACTCGGTGAAGACCTATTGCGATTCTTAAAGACCTAACTTGTAAAATTTCTCAGTGTTGTCATGACCGATAAAGAGGATTTTAGAAGTACACTGACAATATTCCATAAATAAATATTAAACCAATTTTAAAGTAGCTATAAGAACTTTGCTATTTATTGCTGAAATCTTTCGTAGATCAATTTCGAACAGTTTCGGTATAAACGTTAAACGTTATAAATGTTGGGTAAATAAACGGAGCTATCAAATAATGTTTCTGGTTTTCTTCTACTCAGCATTCAAACTGTTTTTTTTCAATGGAGCATCTAGAAAATATTACGTTTGTAGAAAAAAATGTATTAAAAACGAACAATCAGCATCTTCAACTAAGCAGACACACGGAGACAGCTACATCTTGATGTCAATGAATGTGAGGGGAAGCTACAGTAAATATGATCTATATATTGGACTATATCTGCACTGCAAAAACAGCAAATGCATAGATTCACTTCCTGTTTTGTGTCGTTTCACTCCACAAACGCTCGGGTATCGTCGGGATTTAAGAGGCCTCCCACTTCACCAGAAGCTGTGACACACCAGTGAGGCGATGAGCCTCGTTTCAATTGGTCGTCACGGCTGCCATTCATTTCGCAGCCGGCTGCTTTGGCTCCAGAGTCTGGGAGATGTCAAAGGCTGAAGCTGTTCCCTTAGCCACATTATAACTAATAGGGGGATCTCTGGTAAGCAATGGCCACAGCTGCTTCGAATCCCTACAGCATTCTCAGCTCGACTTCCATGGTCCATCCGGACACCTCGGTCATGCAACCACGGGGAAGCCCTTTCCGAAACCACCAGAAACTGCTCCAAAGCGACTACCTGCAAGGGGTGCAGAGCAATGGACACCCGATCGGGCACCAGTGGGTGAGCAGCTTAGCCGAGGGCAGCCCTTGGTCATCGTCGCTCGATCAGCAGGATGTAAAGCCGGGACGGGAAGACCTTCAGCTTGGAGCAATCATCCATCACCGTTCTACAGCGCATGTGGCGCACCACTCGCCGCACACGAATCATCATGCGGGCGCATGGGGCACACCCGCGTCCCACAACTCGTCATCCATCAATCTCTACACCCAGACGGGTTTTTCTGGTAACGGGATGCACGGTGGCTTAACGCCGCCGCCCCCGAGCTCTGCTCCAACCCAAAGTTTACATCCTGGACTACGCGAGACACCCGAGCCCGGAGAGCTAGGAGCGCACCACTGCCACGACCACTCGGATGAGGAGACGCCGACATCCGACGAGCTCGAGCAGTTCGCCAAACAGTTCAAACAGCGCCGGATCAAACTGGGCTTCACGCAGGCCGACGTCGGGCTGGCACTTGGCACGCTTTATGGCAATGTGTTCTCTCAGACAACTATCTGTCGTTTCGAAGCGCTGCAGCTCAGCTTTAAAAACATGTGCAAGCTCAAACCGCTGCTGAACAAGTGGCTCGAAGAGGCCGATTCGTCCACAGGCAGCCCGAGCAGCATCGATAAGATCGCCGCGCAGGGCAGGAAGCGCAAGAAACGGACGTCTATCGAAGTGAGCGTCAAGGGTGTGCTGGAAACCCACTTCTTGAAGTGCCCTAAGCCAGCGGCACAGGAGATCTCGTCTTTGGCGGAAAGCCTGCAGCTGGAAAAGGAGGTGGTGCGCGTTTGGTTTTGTAATCGACGGCAAAAGGAGAAGCGCATGACGCCACCGGGAGAGCAGCAAGGACACGAGGTTTACTCACACACCGTGAACGCGGATAGCTCCTCTTGCCGTGATCTCTGACCAAGAGCGCCGTCACAAAACGGAAATCTTGGATTTTCATCTTTAGTTTTTTGGTGGCTCTTGCTTCTCCGACTCGATATTTTACGGTTTCGTAATCCCTTAATGACAAGAAGCGAAATTTTCTGAGCCCGAAAAACAATAAGCGCGACGTTGCTCTTAAGTTTTTGAGTTTCTTTCCCGCGAGCTGGCTCATTACACACACACACACACACACACACACACCAACAACAACAACAGCAGTGTTTATTTAATCGCCAGTGGACGTTCTCTACCAAAATGTTCTGTTTTGGATCACAGCAAGAATATGAAAATATAAATATGGTGCCTCTTAAAAAGACCTCCCAGCGCCTTGGCTTAAAAAATAGCCTACAAGTTTACATCAGGTTGAGTAGGCTTGTCATTTCTACTCATGTTATGGCATGGTCTTTGCATTTATTTGTCAAATTGCCTAGCTTTCCATGCGCTGCCTTTTAATTTGCACATAATAAGAAGATAGCCTACAGTGATTATGATCGGTATTTTATTTCAGTCGCTTACCATCACTGATGTCGACGGCCATGTTAAGCCTCGCACTTTTTAAAGCTTTCATCTCCAAGCGGTGTATCACGTTTTATCACGTCTTATTTTAGTCGTTTCACTTCGCTGCAGTCATGTCAGTATCGTGTATCGTTTTATTTCCTTGCGATATTACAAGGCAGAAATACGTACAGCACTTCAGAAGCACGTCGGTAGTTTGTAGAAATGTTGCTCTGAAAAGCAACGCACAAGCAAACAAGTAATATTTTATGGTTGTGTGGGGTTGTTTTTAGTCATCCATCATTGACCACATTACTGTGTACTGAACACTAAAACCGAAAAGAAAGCGTTGCGCTACACTTATAGCCTAGACTTATTTTATTGTACACGTTCAATATCTAAAGTTTTATAATCTTAAGTACTCCTGTTATTGGTTCGTTTCCTAAATATTTTTTCCAATACTGTATAGTTTTGTATATTACAAACGTTTTTGGATTTATTAATTTAAACGAAATACCGTTTAGTTATTCATGCACTTAGTGATGTAAAAAAGATATTTTCAGTATTGAAATGGACGTTTTCGGCAGTACTATTCCAAATTTAAGAACAGGTCAAGCGATTATTTATTTTCAATATAAAGCTTGTATTATGTTTTTGGAGCAAACTGTATAATGTATGTTGGAATAAAACAACTTGTTGGTATAACTTGGAGTACTAGACTACTTTTTAAGTGCACCGGGATTAAACACCTATTTATACTACAATAGATTAGATTTGGCCAAGTTTATGTGCAAATGTGCGTTGGCTTGCATTACTACTACTATTACTATTATTATGATTATTATTGTTGTTGTTTTATTTTATTTTATGTTTGTTTTTTATTTATTCATTTCCCTTTTTGTTTTCCATTTAATTCACCCATCTTTCACATTATTTATTCGTGCGATCCAACAGAGTTTAAATATCATAGTGTAGTTTGTTATGAGAAAAAGAAAATTATTTGCGAAAGATGTATATCAGTTGCCATATGGTCAATACATTTAGGCCTATTATTATTATTATTATTATTATTATTATGATGATGATGATGATGATGATGATGATGATGATGAGTGGTAGTTAAAACATTCACAAATGAACTAGACACAATTCAATCAATCTACTTTACAGAAACGCTAAACTAAAATTTGCATAACGACCCTCCTCGCGCGGCGTCCTTCCGGCTAATTTGTCCAGCGCTTCCGGAGTGTGTACTTTACCACAGGAGGTCGCGCTTCGCTCACCCCGAGCAAATTCTGAAAGGTTCGTGTTTATTTGTTGTACATCTATATTTTATACTAAAGCTATAGTGTGCTTTATATCAGTGTTAAGAAAACTACTCTAGAAACTCGTGAGGTAGTAAATCCGGATGGTAAAATTAATTAATTGATCCGTTTGTTTATTTATTTCTTCATTTATTTACATACGCCCTGAAAATTATAAGAACTTTTATAACAGGAGTGTAGCAGAAAAAACAAGCAGCCTCCCGGTACGCCGCTTATGGCTTATACCAGTAGCAGAAAACCATTAAGAAGGCCTAATGGTAAATATAGGCCTACATTAAATAAGACACAAAGCTACATACGTTTTAAACAATGTATATATAACTTTCACGAAGAGGACGTTGCGACCAGGTTATGACTGGCAGTGAGTGCGGCGTAGAGCTGCAGGCGTCGAGAACGCAAGATACAGTCATAAGAGTCAGGAGAAACCCGAGGGAGGAGCTGTATAAACGTCAACAAACATGGCTTGTAATGGTCAGGTGTCCGCAAACTTTTGGGCCATGTTGGTGTAAGCACCACAACTTCATGAAATAAATTTTAAGCAGAGGATTGCCTGAATTAATCAGAGTGACTATGGACAAAGCTTTAATTTTTTTACTTATTATTATTGATATTATTAATATCAATATCAGCGCACATCTTGGATCACTCACTTCTTGATGACATAATTTTTAAAGGGGAAAAAAAAACCCTGTCTCATGCACGGTATTGTCGTCGCGTCTCGTGTGTTTTCATGACAAAACATAGTTTGGAGAGCAAAAAAGAGTCACCTGCGAGTCACTCCTAGTGAAAATTTTAACAAACGTTAATAAATAAACCATTTACCATTTAATAAACCAGTGGTGGACGACGTGGTGGCTTGGTGGGTAGCACCGTCGCCTCACAGCAAGAAGGTCCCGGGTTCGATGGTCTAGGTCCTTTCTGTGTGGAGTCTCCATGTTCTCCCCGTGTCCGCATGGGTTTACTCCGGGTTCTCCGGTTTCCTCCCACAGTCCAAAGACCTGCATGTTAGGTTGATTGGTGTTTCTAAAGTGGCCCTAGTGTGTGAGTGTGTGCGCGCCCTACGATGGATTGGTGCCCTGTCTAGGGTTGTTCCTGCCTTGCGCCCTATGTTGCCAGCTAGGCACCGGCTCTCCCGTGACCCTGAAAAGGA
>JAOVYV010000050.1:2890925-2902939 GCA_025674545.1 Hassar affinis
TTATAATTGTTAATTATCCTAGACACGGGTAGCATATAAAGATTAAAAAGTGTTGGTCCTAGAATGGAGCCTTGTGGAACTCCACATGACAAAAGCTTTGTTCATGAAAATCTCTTGTGTATGATGACTTGCTTGCATGTTTTAAATCATTACTTTGTTTGTGTAGGTTTTTACCCAGAAGTACCCAAATATTTCTGGAGTAGTTGTCTATAAAAGCACATCAAAGTGAAGACAGATGCTTGCTGAGGAAATTAAATACAATTTAAAAACTAAAATTTTATAAAATAACTTCCTTTAGGTACAACCCACATTTTTCCTTTAGATACAACCCACATTTATGAAGTAGATAGTATTGTAATTTGAATTAAAAATAAGGGAATTCAGGCTGCACTTAAATTATTTTATATGCTTAAAGTATGCTGCTCAGAAACGGTGCCTCAGAAACTAATTTTCCAAGAACCACTGTAACTGGTTTGCATTATTGCCTCCTAGTAAATAATGGAAGAATATAATTAACATGTCAGAAACAGTTTGCACTCAGAGCTGTAATCATAAACGGATCATGAATCATGCATTCATGGACAGCATGTTGGCCCAGTCAGTTTATATATTGGCATATAAATTAAGCTGTGACTCAATGCTCTTTCTAAAAAATTACAATATTCTAATATACAAATGAGTATCTGTTTGGTAAATCATTCACACCTGTTATATTAAGTGAAGGTACAGCTTGGAATGTATTGAGATTAAGACAAACAGATTAAACAATCAAGCAACAAATAAAAACTTTTTTTACAACTTGTGATTAAACCTGTTGCCTAGACATTCTTACCATGAATTAAACAATTATTTTACTGTACAGGTGCCTGTACAGCTTCTATAAATACATGATCGATAATTGTTGGAATTGATTTCTAGCAAAAGAAAACTTTTGTTATAAGTATAAAAAGGATAACAAAAGTCATAAAGTCATCTGTTACAATCTTAAAATAAATATTCTTCAGTAGTCTTAGTTTTAGTAATAGTACCTAATATGCATCAGATTGGATATGGGTAAATGCTATCACAGGAAAAAAAAAACATACAATATGTTTTTATTTTCACAGCTGGGAGAGAATTAAATAACCAGCATTAATAAGTCCAAAGTAACAATGCTTTCTATGTGTGATATTTGCAGACAGCACCTGGTCAACAGAAGCGCTTTTTCCGCAAAGTGAAGAACTTGATAAGTGCTTTTGAGAAACCAGACCAAGGCATTGCCATTCCCCTACTCTACCCTGTGACTGTTCAGAATCATTATAACAGACCGAATACATCCCAAAAAAACCCCTCAGCACAAGGAACATGAAAGAAGAAACGGATAGATTTTGACACTCATTATTATTATTATTATTATTATTATTATTATTATTATTATTATTATTATTGTAGTGCAGGCTTTAAATCTGTATATTTATCTTGGCCATTTGTCCAAAACACAGGAGGATAGATATTTTGTGATTGTTGATTGTGGTATTATTAATGCTGCTGAGGTAATTATTAAAAGAATTATTGATGTTATTAATTTGTATGCACCACTTAATATGTTCCTTCTATTTAGCTACTATAGTGAAATCTAATATTGTGTCTATAAATGCAATACAAATGCTAAATAAATACTACCAAATTGATGCAAAATTGTCTGTGCATCTGTGTAGACCACAATCTATTCCATATGTTTTCTGAAGATGCATCTGATTTTTTCTGTTTTCTACATTCATGAGTACATACAGACATACGATTTTGAGAAGCAAAGCTCCACAGGAAGAGCACCTTGTCTCCTAGCAACGCCACTCTCAACTGTCTGCTAGTGTCAGTGCTCAGGAATTAAATCAGCTCTATTGCATGAATCAAAATGGCCTTTAACTTCTGTCATGGAAGTGTATTATTGGCCACAATCAATATGTGAATATACTTGATCAGCTCCTTGTCAATGTGGCAACCAAATAATTGTGTGTGTTAAAATTACACAGTAAAAAAAAACCAAAAAAACAAACAAAAAAAGTAAAACTAAGCAATATTTTAACTATATTATCTAATAGGCTATATTTTAACTATATTATCATATATGTTTATGAAGCACCCAAAGCAAGGCGATTGCAAGCATGCATTTAAGCTATAGGGCATATGATTCTTCTTAAGAATAAAAGAGGAAAAAGAATATTGAGAAATAAAATAGTAATTACATCTAATAGTAATTCACAGTCAGTGCTGTCACAGTAAAACAAAAATAACAGTCATCTTCAGGCACAAAGGAAGTCTGGCTACATGAGATTAGCAAGGGCCACAGTGAATAAGGAATGAAAAACTTTAAGAGTCTAATATTATTACAGGAAAAAGGATTCAGGATTTCAGCTTTGTTCTTGCTGAACAGGTAAGATATTTAACTGTTCTCTGATTTGGTGTGAAACCAGTATATGACAGTTCACAGTGAACTAAATTATCCTCATTACTGAATTTTGTAATACAGTTGAGAAGTTATTGTGCTCTACTGAACTCTACTGAACTATTTCAAATGTCTCTTTCAATATTGACTCTCTTTCAATATCCAGATTTAGCTGTTGTAAATATATATACACCCCACTTTTCTGAGAAGGATTTCCACTAGTTTTTAGAACATGGCAGCAGGGATCTGCCCATTCAGCCATAAGGGCTGTCACTGATGAGGGGTGAGGGGGCTTTGAAAGTTAAAAGTAGGAGTTTATATTTAATATGGCAGCTAATAGGTAGCCAGTGGTGTTGCTATAGGACAGGTGTAAATTGTGAGGTGCACTTGGTAAATGTGAGGATTCTAGCTGCTGAGATTTGGATGTACAGAAGGCAGTTATGCAGTGTAGCAAGGAGACCATGAGAGAGAGAGTTGCAGTAGTCAAGGAGAGAAAAAAAATAAAGCATTGACAAACATTTTGGCAGAGGTGTGCAATATTGTGAAGACAAAATGAAGCAGTCTTGGCAAGAATTTAACATGGGGTTCAAACATAAGTGTGGAGTCAAAGAGAGCACCAAGGTTTTTGGTAAGCTGAGCTGAGCTGAGAGTAACACCACCAATATCAATACATTTGAGGATTACTACCTGTGACTTGGGGTCAACTAATAAGACTTTAAACTGACAATTCTGAATGTCATCAGAATATAAGGCCAAAAATGTGTGGAAACCTTCCCATAAGAGATATGTTATATACCCACTTTTCTGAGAAGGCTTTCCACTAATTTTTAGAAAATTGCTGTGGGGATCTGCCCATTCAGCCACAAGGGCTGACACATGAGGGGTGAGGGGGCCTGTGGAGCAGTTAATGTTCCAATTCAGCCCTGATCAGTCAGCTGTAGCATTAAAACACCTGCCTGATATTGTGCAGATCCCCCTTGTGCCACAAAAAAAACAACTCTGATCATTGCTGGTGCCAGGAGGTTAGCTGCAGATCAGTCCTGTAAATTGTGAGGTGGGGTCTCCATGAATCAGCACATCCCACAAATGTTTGATCAGATTGAGACCTGGGGAATTTGGAGGCCAATTCAGCACCTTGAACTCTTCTCAAGTCATCCCTGAACAATTTTTGAAGTATGGTGGGTCACATTTTCTTCAAAGGCCACTGCCATTAAATAATGTTGGGGTAAGTGAGTATACAACTCAGTCAATGAATGTTATGTCTATTAAGACATTTTAATACCTTTTTTTTTTTACAAATTACAACAAAGAAAACAAACAATACATTTAAGCTCTTCCTCAATCACAATCTGATCCCAGCTTCTTTGTAATTTTTCTTTCTATGTTAAACACCTTATGACATTTTATTTGTAAAGACAAAACTGAATTTTCTTTTGATAATGCAAAAGGAGATTTATGAAGTCTTATTAACAACAACAACAACAAACCTAAATATTTGTTTATCCACGTCATTTTAAAATTTGCATGCATTGAAATATCTTCCATTGTTAGCTACATTATTCTCAGAGCTTTATTACAAAACTAAAGAAGCAACAATGTTTTTGCTGATTACATCTAAGCTTGGAGGCTTGTAATCAGAGCAATGGTCTGTGCTCTAGAGCTTAATACCAGTTTCTCCAGTTATCTAACAATACATAACTTTACCTGATAATAACTCATAAGTCAATTTTTGGTAAATTGAAAGTATGTAAATTAATAACTCCTATAGTCAATGCTTTGAGACCACATGAAAGAACTTTGTGAAGCGAAGGTGGGCTGTCTCATACCCACATAACTGTCATTCATATCCTCCTGCAGTGATTCATTCTTTTACTGCATAAAGTCCCCTTGAAGAGATGTTTGCCTTTAGTCTCAGGTTTACAGGGGTCCAGGAGATGTTTATCTGAGAAACAAATCTATAAAATTTACAGTATAGAAGGATACAGAAGGATATTAAACAATTAAATTAAAATTGTTTTAAAAGAATGTTAACATTGTTATGGTATTGCTGTTAACATTATTAGGGAAGAAAAAATACTTGATGTTCTTGAGCTGATGAGTTCCCCTGACAAATTTGTAAATACTACAGTGTTGTGTCAGGGGTGTTTGAAGTATGTATGTGTGTGGGTGTGTGTAGTGTGTATATGTTTATACATGTATATATACACATACAAATTATTAGTTGTAATTTTTTGTTTAATTTTGTTTGTTTAAATTGTGATGTGTGTATTTAAATAATCTGCCAGGCCACCCAAAGAGGATGGATCCCTGCTGAGTCTGGGTCCTCTCAAGGTTTCTTCCAGTTTTTCCTTGCTCAGCAGGGTTTTGGTCTGTTACTGTAGGATTCTGTAAAGCTGCTTTGAGACAATGTATATTGTACAAAAGCACTGTATGAATAAATTTTAATAAAATTTTTTTTTTCCAAAATGTCATATTTTGCTGTGGGGTGTTAAAAAGTTTTTGAAAAAGTGTTCATATACACTTGTTTTTACTGCACAATACTAAATAGGGCACCTTTCCAAGCCAACAGAAGATTCATATGCTTACAGACAATTAAGAACAATAGCTGGTCTAAGGAGCTCCATAGACCATCTAATCTCAGGTAAGTAGCTAATTGTCATGTCAGCAAAGTTACCACACCCAGTTTATGATATGTTTGTGCATCCATAATGTGTGGGTTTTCCTAATAGAGGCTAATCTTTAAAATTACTTCATCTTTATACAACCCCAATTCCAATGAAGTTGGGACATCATGTAAAACATAAATGAAGTCAGAATACAATGATTTGCAAATCCTTTTCAACCCATATTTAATTGAATACACTACAAAGACAAGATATGTAATGTTCAATCAGTTAAACGTTTTAATTTGATGCCTGCAACATCTTCCAAAACAGTTGAGGAATGCTCAAAAAACACCTGTTTGGAACGTTCCATAGGTAAACAGGTTAATTGGAAACAGCTGTGTCATGATTGGGTATAAAGGGAGCATCCCTGAAAGGCTCAGTCGTTGACAAGCAAGGATAGGGCAAGGTTCACCACTTTATGAACAACTGCATTGTGCAAATTGTCCAACAGTTTAAAAACAACATTTCCTAACATGCAAGGATTTCCTAAATTGCAAGGAATGTAGGGATTCCATCAAGTACAGTCCATAATATCATCAAAAGATTCAGAGAATCTGGAGAAATCTCTTCAAGTAAGTGGCAAGACTGAAAAACATTGAATGACAATGACCTTCGATCCCTCAGACAGCACTGCATTAAAAACCTGACATCATTTGTAATGGATATTACCACATGGGTTCAGGAACACTTCAGAAAACCATTGTCAGTGAACACAGTTCACTCCATCTATAATTCACTCCATCTATAATTGCTTGATTCCTCCAAAGAACAGACAACTTGTTGTATTTGGCAGGATTTAATTCAGGAAAACATGTAATTTGTAAAACTGTGGAAAGGAACACAAATGTAAACAGATAAATACCTAAGTCAGTACCAATTAATGTCTAGTATACTGTATCTGTAAGAAAGATTACTGAGATAAAAAGTTAGAATAATGTGCAATATTAAAGATGCAATCCAACAGTCCATAACATTTATATAAGCAGCATTTCTTTGATCAAGAGACACTAATACATCTGCATGTAATTACCTATCTAACCAAACCTCAGAAATACTGACACAAACATGTTAATATAATTATAAAAAGAAGAAAACTTACTAATGAAGCCATTTTTGTGGTGTTTAAGGCAAAGGATTACAAAGATTGTTAAATGAGCTGCCCATGCCATGAGCACATGACACAAAACAGGAAATGCCTACATACTACTTCCTGTTCAGTACAGTTATTTAAACATCACCACTAGGTGGTGCTGAAGAGCATAGAAACAACCAGTACATTGAATCCAATAAACTCCCTGTCTGGCCTGTTAAGAAATAGGCCACTATACTATACAATTGTCCTTTGTCCCCCAACGTCTGTATAGAATAATAACTAAGAGTAGCAAGTTGTGAACTGCGGGAATGTTGCCTCATTTGTATCAGCTACTCTATTATAGGTCCTTATGCTGAAGACAGTAGAGAGTTAAAGGTGTGCCTGCTGGGGTTTTGTGTGCTCTTGGGAGAGAAGCAGGACCATCTCAGAAATGGGTCTTGAGAATGTTTTGACCGTCTGATTTCTTGTCACTTTGACTTCTACCTTTCTTACCAATCCATCTTCACTAGGAATGGCCTGCACAACAATTCCCATTGGCCACTGATTTCTTTTGTCCTTCATCAGAACTATGTCTCCTTCTTTGAGATTAGGTTTCTTTGACTGCCACTCTGAAGTGTACTCAAATATTCTCGTTGCCATCTAGCCCAGAATGTCTCTGTTAGGGCTTGAACTCTCTTCCACTGATTCTTGAGCAAATCACCCTTTGAGAACTCAATGTCTAGAGAAAGAGACATTTCTGTTCTCTGTGTCAGCAACATAGAAGGTGTTAAAATGAAGGGAGCCTCTGGAATTGGCACAAACCTCAGTCATAAAGGTGATAAGGACTTCATGAGTGAGTTTTGAAGATCCATCTTGGAGGAGCATGGAGTCTAGAATTCAGCGTGCAACTCCAATCATGTGCTCCCAAGCACTGCCCATATGAGAGGAGTGCAGCGGATTGAAAACCCAGCTGCATTTCTGTTGAAGGAGGTAGTTTTCAATGCTTGAAGGACAGGGACTTTATGGATCCGTTTTCAGCTCCCTAAATGAAATTAGTGCCACAGAGAAAAATCTCCTCAGGGAATTTATGAAACTGGAGGAGGTCATAGTTTAAATTACCTTGATGTGAATGGCATGTGTAGACATGCATGTAAATAATGCTGCCCACCTTTTGTCTCTGGCTTGTCCACCTCTGGTGTGACATGTGATGACTTCCCATGGGCCAAAGATGTCAAGTCCCACATAAGAAAATGGGGGGTCCATTTGCAGGCGGTCAAGAGGTAGATCAGACATTTGTTGTTGCTCCATTGTTCCTCGTAACCTTTTGCATGTTACACAGCTGTGAATGTAGCTATTGATGAGAAAACTGATGTGGCTCAGATTGCTCCTTCAGATAGTGATGGACAAGCAAAGTTGCTATGTGATGACGGTTGGGATAATGAGAGGATGGGCTTCACAGTTTTCAAGTTGTGCTTGTTTGATGCGTCCACCTATCCTCAGCATACCTTCAGTGTCAATGACTGGCCAGAGTTTGTGTAGAGGGCAGGTTTTGGGAAGGTCACCGTTTGCCTTAATGCATTTTATCTCTTCAGAATAGCTTTCATGTTGCATGCACTTTATAATGATATGCTCTGCTTTGGCAATGTCAGCAATTAATAACTCATTTTTACACATGTGCCAACCAGCACAACCGAGATTTGCAGATGGGCTTGTGAAGCATTGAGCAATGTGACCACCTTGGTTAATGTATTCCAATTAGAAAAATGCTCAAACTTCTTTGACCCCAGCTTACCTTTGGTAATTTTTGTGGTGAGGGTAGTTACCTTGGGACATATCTCAACATCAGAATCTGAGTCTACAAGGTTATATGTCGTCTCATCTTCAGTATTAACTTTTGAACTTGGCAGCTGGGTCAAGAAGAGTGGTTCAGTCAGCCAAGTAGAGCTTGCAAACTCAGCAGCTGGAATGGACCGGGACCCATGGTCTGCTGGGTTTAGTTCAGAAGGAACATATCTCCACTGCTCTGGCTGAGTTGACTGAAGTATATGCTAGATACAGTTACTCACGTAGACATAAAACCTTCTTGTCTTATTGTGTATGTATCCCAATACAACTCTCCTGTCTGTGTAGAATTTGACTGCATCCACTTTCAGATCATTCTCTCTGATGACTAACTCCGCAATCTCAACAGCCAATACAGCTGCACACAACTCTAACCTGGGAATTGTCAACTCAGGCTGGGGAGCTAGCTTGGACTTCCCAAACATGAAACCTACTTCACTGTGGCAATGTTCATTTGTAATCTTCAGGTAAGCCACTACGGATATTGCTTTGACAGAGGCATCAAAAAAGACACATAGTTCTGTGTGCTTTGCCTTGGAAATGGAAAAAGATGTGTATGTATGAGGGATATGTATCTCTTTCAGTGCTGACAATGATTCATGCCATCTTCAAATTTAGTCTTAGGAAGACATGTCCCACTCTGAACTTTGGGTTGAAATCTCTCTGAGGAGTAGTCTGCCTTCAATGGTGATAGGAGCTAAGAAGCCAAGTGGATCAAACAGGCTGTTCACTGTTGATAGGACACCTCGACATGTAAATGGCTTTTGACTTTCTGGGACATGGAAGGTGAAAGTGTCAGATGTAACGTTCCAGCTGATTCCAAGGCTTCGTTGTATGGGTACATCATCTACATAGAGGTTGAGATCTTTGATATCATTTGCCCTTTCTTCTGCAGGAAATGCATTCATAACCTCTGTTTGGTTTGGTCTTGTGCAGTGTTATGTTTGAAACAGCCAACATTTCATCAAATATCATTCTGCTTCAGTTGCAAATGACCTAACACCATCATCAACGTAAAAATCTCTCTCAACAAAATGTCTAGCATCACTGCCATAATTATGCTCTTGGTGTTTTGTGGCCATCCTCAGCCCAAAGATTGCTACTGCCAGTGATGGGCTATTCCCAAAAACATGGACTCGCATACGCTAGTCCAACACTTCTTTCCTGAGATAATTTTCTCTGTACCAAAAGAACCATAAAACGTCTTTGCAGTCTTCACGCACCACAAAACAGTAGAACAGGGTTCTCAAACTCAATCCACAAAGGGCCGGTGTGGGTGCAGGTTTTCCTTCCAACCAAGCAGAAGCCTCACACTACTGATAGTCAAGATACACTGATTAGATTCATTGATTAAACACAGGAATGAGGTGTGGCTTCTGCTTGGTTGGAAGGAAAATCTGCACCCACACGGCCCTTTGTGGATTGAGTTTGAGACCCATGCAGTAGAACATCTGTCTTAAGGTTAGATCTTCAATGGAATGAGCAAGCAGGTAGTCATTCCCAGCTTGTCTTTGGTTAGTGATGCACTTTTTGTGGGTTTGTGTAGTACAGGTTTCTTGCCATTGCCGTTGACACTGTAGATTTCTTTAAGTTGTATTTGATTCTCACAAGGTCTAAGGCAAGTTGGCCTTCCATTGTCATGGATGCATGTCTTCATGGTACCTGCTACGTTTGTTTTGTGAGCACCCGCTAAGCCTATTATGACCCAAGGTCTAACTTTAGAGCATATGGTGCACTGTGAGGGCCATTGTGTTGTTCCCGAACCTTATGGGCCCTAATAACATCTCTTCCCAACAGCAGCAAGATGTCAGCGACTGGATCAAGAGGTGGAATTTTGTTTGCTATCTGACTTAAGTGGCAGTGGTGGTATGCAGCTTCTGGTGTCGGAATCTCTGATTTGTTGTTAGGGATTTCATTACACTCAATGAGTGTAGGTAATGGAAAGCTTACATTCCCATCTATAGATTCCACTATGAATCCATGAGCTCTTCTGCCAGCTGTTTCCACCACCCCTGCACAGGTTTTGAGTGTATATGTCACACTCAGGTGTCTATTACTGTCACACTCCATGCATTTGATAGGGACTTCACATGATTTTGCCTGGTGAGTAATAGAAGCACAGTAACCGGAAGCATATATTGTTCTCTTTTAAGAACTTCTTTCTGTCGTCAATGCTCATTTTCCCCTGCATTTCTTCAATGAATGTGGTTTGTTATGCATGGGGCACAATCTGTCAGGATCGGACACCGGATCTGATGATATGCAAGTTTTGTGTACAAAAATGGGTTTCATTTGACCTAATTGTTGAAGAAAGGTTTGGGAGGCTAAAGCTGGGGTCATTTCTCTCTTCAGCTTCTTTGCAGATGAATTGTTTAAAGAAGCAAAAAGGAAGAAAAGTGACACTGTATTCTTTCTTGTATTTATACCCTTGAGACACCCACTTATCTTGGAGAGCAGTTTCTCAACAATGGGCTGCACTCGTCTTGCTGTGTCCAGGTAAGCCAGCCCTGTTAAGTACCCATCTTCTTTGGCAATGTCCAATTCTATCAGTAGGTCTGCCAGTTCCTGAAGTTTTAGACTGTCTCTATTTGGGATTTGGGGGAAATTCTCTATTTTACTGAACAGAGCTCTCTCTATTACTTCTGGAGAGACATACTGTATCGCTTTAAGACCAATCGTAGGTTGTTTCGCATTTACAGATCTAATTCTAAGTGCCTGCTCACCTGAATGCTTTCCCAGCCATTTGATCAGCAAATCCATTTCTTCATTTGCTGACAGCTCAATACTTTCAATTGTGTTGATGAAGGTCTCCCTCCAGACTTGATAATGTTCAGGTAAGTCATCAAACTTTATCAGTCCTGAAGAAACAACCTGGCTTTTCGTGAAGAATTTAGCAAGACCAACTGCCATGATATTATGATTAATGTTGGCTGCGTGTGGTGATTTGTTGGGGAGAGTACTGTGATGATGGTTGTCTCTCCTTTGTAGCAAATCTCTGTTAACCGGCTGTGTGTCTCATTGTTGGTACACTGGTCTCCTATTGATGGTCTGTGACTGGACTTCACTCTGACCAGTGCAGGCTTGGAGTACTGTTGGTGGGGAGTGGTGAACATCCTTATTACCTTTAGGTGTTTATGTAAATGGATGCAAGGCATGTTGAGTAACATAATCATCAGTTCTTTTTAGAGAGCTCTCTTGAAGGGGTAGGAAGGCAAATTCCTTAGTGTGATCAGAGCCAAACATATCTGCTGCTGCTGCTGTCTCTAGCACTACAGCCTCTGCAAGGGCGGCTTCAGCTTCTTGTTGTTGAGTGATGTAATCATTTCTGGCTACCAACTTGTTTTTCTTGATTTTGAGTTCACTCTCCTTTTCTGTGAAGGCCAGCCTGGTTTTGGCTGCCTCTGCTTTGGCATGGGCTCTTGCTGCATCTAAGCTGACTCTAGAACTTCTTGATGAGTGTGAAAGGTACAATTTTCTGGAGCGAGTGTCAGAGATGACTGAACCTGTTTCAAGACTATCTTGCAAGTCCTTTGTTTTATCTTCAACTGGAATCTGTATTGAATTGACTGTACCTTCCATGACGATAAAGTACAGCATAGCTAGTCTATCTGAAATCCTTCCTAGATCCCAAGTCAGTGTGCATCCTTTTACTATGCTGTCTTCACTAAATGTTATTGCAGGGAACTTGCAGGGATATTTTAGCTATCCAGCTAGTATAACCACGTATTCTCCAGACTTGATTCCTCCAAGGAACAGACAACTTGTTGTATTTGGCAAGATTTAATTCAGGAAAACATGTAATTTGTAAAACTGTGGAAAGGAACACATGTAAACAGATAAATACCTAAGTCAGTACCAAATAATGTCTAGTATACTGTATCTGTAAAGAAAGATTAGAGATAAAAATAGTTAGAACAGGGCGGCACGGTGGTGCAGTGGATAGCGCTGTCGCCTCACAGCAAGAAGGACCCGGGTTTGATCCCCGGGTGGGGCGACCTGGGAAATTTCT
>JAOVYV010000050.1:2971996-2990877 GCA_025674545.1 Hassar affinis
GAGTTGCCGGCTGGGCACCGGCTCCCCCGTGACCCCGTAACTGGGAATAAGCGGTACAGATAATGACTGACTGACTAAACATGAACCCATTTGTTTGGGTCTCCGTCAGCCACGTTATAAGTCACACAACCATTAAATCATGTGTAAAGAGAGATTTATTTGACACAAATATGTGTAAGATTAACCTATACCAACTTATACTTGCATTCTTTCAGTTACCAGGAAGTGATCTTACCAGTGGTAGTGATGTACTCTCTGACATCATACCCAGTATACCAAGCTCACCTTGCCTTGTTTCAAAACGAAAGACCAAACCTCACATGAACCTGGATGAATTGCCCTGGAGTGCCATGACCAATGATGAACAGGTATGTCTTCAACCTCCCCAGCTGGTAGCTATCGTATGACATGGGAGAGCTGGCTGATGGATGGGATTTGGCAGATGACCAAGAGTAGAAGAAGATGGGAGGGAAATATAACTGTAACACTATAACTTTGTCTATGTTTGATATTATAGGTAATGATGATCTGTTGGGGTTTTTAAATAGATTAATGTTTTGCACATAGATATGAAGGACCTTTGTACTAATAAGAATGGCAAACAAGCTATTGAAGAAAAAACATTTCATCTGAGTTTTGACATTACTTTGACCTTCTTCCTGTTTGGATTCCTTTCAAAATCTATTCATCAATTCATCTGTTGGTTGCAATAATTATTCCATATAAATTCTACAAACATTTAACTAATTGTACTTGAGATATCAGACTGACAGAAAACCTGCAACCTGACAGCCTGCCACTTAATTGCTGAAGAATAAAAATCTAAATTTTTGGTGACATTTCTGAAAAGATTTTTGGCATACTGTTTGCAAGCATCTAAAAACATCACCTGGTTTTCTTTTAGGTGGAATATATTGAGTATTTGAGCCGGAAAGTGAGTACAGAAATGGGGCTGCGGGAGCAGCTTGACATAATTAAAATAATTGACCCGAGTGCTCAGATATCGCCAACTGACAGCGAGTTCATCATTGAGCTGAACTGCCTCACGGATGAAAAACTGAAACAGGTCAGTAAAAAAGTGAGAAATGTGAGAAATATCTAAGCAGTAATCTAAGCGTGGTATGTAGTGCTTTATTAATTCTCCGAGAATGGTGGTAATTACTACACCTGTGATTATTGTACTGTATTCTATGTACTCATATATTTTATGTTGGGTTAGGTACAGTAATTTTAATGCAACTGTTAACTGATGCAAGTCCATTAGAAGTCAGAAAAGGTCATGCTTCTGAAACGAACTGTCTGTTCCAAAACACAATGATTATGGTTAGAAGAGTGCTGCACAAATAGTAAGATGTGAGGCTACTGTTAAAGTAAGAATATAGAAGCAATCAACATCAGCTCATTTCTTTTAGTTGCAATTTACTTTATTTCTGTTTATTGCTGAGCCACAAAGGGATGCACATTAATTATGAATGATTGTGTTAGTGATTGTGCTTGACGTGATTACATCTGAGAGAACCAGAACCATCTATTACCATCCATGTTTATGTCCAAGATTCTTGCATGGAATTGTAATGTTAAATTACTGAGCTGTGTTAGGAAAAGTTAGGAAAGTTCAACATGATGTCTTGGGTACATTTGCTTCACTAATTTCTTCTGTAGCTTATGTCTGTGACCAAATGGCATATCTCTATCTGTAAAACTAGAAAGTGCACCTGTATGGTCAGTGGTGCTGATAAAATGGACAAAGAATGTAGAAACAAGGAGGTGGTTTTAATGTTATGGCTGATCAGTGTAAATCCATTATTAAACATTAAAACACTGTACAGATCATATTTGAAGCACAGGTACTCTTCAACCACTTCACTTGTTGAACTTCAACACTTCACCACTGAAGAACTGCATATAAGGGGGCTAACAAAGTGCAGAAAAACAGATGGACTACAGTCTCTGTAAACCTACAATGTGCACCTGTATGGTCATTGGAGCTAATAAAATGGACAGAGAGTATAGATACAAGGAGGTGGTTTTAATGTTATGGATAATTGGTGTACATACCTTTGTCAAATCTTTGAACCTGCTCTATTCCTTTTTACCTTTATGGTTAGATATCCCTTGCCTTACATTATGCAAAATATATCCATTACAAGCTTATATGCTTATATTTGCAAAACGTTTTTATCATACG
Organism: Hassar affinis; assembly: GCA_025674545.1. Classification (NCBI taxonomy): domain Eukaryota; kingdom Metazoa; phylum Chordata; class Actinopteri; order Siluriformes; family Doradidae; genus Hassar; species Hassar affinis. The sequence goes on from JAOVYV010000050.1 coordinate 2,974,185, forward strand.
AATGCTTATTCTGGATGACTTCTATTTGGTCATTGTTTGTTTTAGTATTCCAGTGTAGAATGTAACATTTCTTGCCCCCAGTGGCACCCTGGGCCCCTTGTATATTTTTACTTGTCCGGGGAAAATGGAGAGAGAAAAAATGTTTCCAAAGAACTTTTAAAGTATTAATCATACATCAATCAGGCATAACATTATGACCACCTCCTTTTCTCTACATTCATTGTCCATTTTCTCAGTTCCACTTACCATATAGCTGCATTTTGTAGTTACAGACTGTAGTCCATCTGTTTCTCTCCATACTTGGCTAGTCCCCTGTACTCTGTTCTCTAATAGTCAGGACCACCACAGATCAGGTACTATTTGGGTGGTGAATCATTCTCAGCACTGCAGTGATGTGGTGATGGTCTGCATGACCATGGAGTCCTGAGGAGGTATTGTTTGAGAAATCGTCATGGTACCATGATGGACAATGTGCAGAAACACTGCCAAGTTCTCTGGTTTTATGTGTCAAGGATGAAAAAGACTCTGCTACCAAAGTGAGGTTGTGGAAGACAAAATTCATGTCACAGCTCATACACCATGGAAAGACTGAGCATAGCAACAAGACACAAGGTAGTTATACTGCACCAGCAAGGGTTCTCGCAGACAAAGATGACAAAGATTTCAAAGCTGTTCAAGCTCTTTTGAAGAAAGAGCTTTTGGTTGGCCAAGGAAACTTAATGCAGCAGATGACAAACACATCAAGCATATTGCCCTTCGAAATCGGAAGATGTCCAGCAGTACCATCAGCTTAGAACTGGCAGAAACCTGGCAGGTAGAAACCCAGGTACACCCATCTACTGTCTGGATAAGTCTGTCCGGAAGTAGTCTTGGAAACAAGGAAACAAGGCCAAGCAACCCAACTATGCATGAAAACAGTTAAAGGCAGTTGTTCACCAAAGGGCTGGAGAGGTACAATAAATATAAATCAATTAAGAAAAACTATTTTTTAAATATTTGTTGTTACTAGCCTTTGCCTTCAAACCAGCATCATCATTTTTATAGGTACACTTGCACAAAGTCAGGGATTTTGTAGGATTATAGTCAGGTGTATCATCAACCAATTATACCAAACAGGTGCTACTGATAATCAATTTCACATGTAGGTTGCAACACAGCCATTAACTAGAATGTAAACAGCTGTGTAGGAGGCTTAAAACTGGGTCAGGAACAGCCAACAACCAGCTCAGAACTGGCAGAACCTAGTCTTCATGGAGGAGTTGCAGCTAAAAAGCCATACTTCCGACGTGGAAACTGGATGCAGAAAAATGGCAGCCAGTTCTCTGGACTGATCAAAATTTGCAATATTTAGCTGTAGCAGAAGGCAGTTGTTTACCGAAGGGCTGGAGAGCAGTACAATAATGAGTGTCTGCAGGCAACAGTGAAGCATATTGGAGATATGGTCAGGATTAATGGTGTCCTCAATGCTGAGAAATACAGGCAGATACTTATCCATCATGCAATAACATCAGGGAGGCATATGATTGGCCCCAACATTATTCTGCAACAGGATAAGGACCTCAAACATACCTAGATGAATTGTTTTGAAGGCTGCATGTGTGGTTGCATGAAATATTGACAAATTGATTTGATTTAGATTTCTCTTTTGTTCATTTACTTAATTTTGCTAATTGATAAATAAACTATTAACACTTCCATTTTTTAAAGCATGAGACTTGGAGAACAGTAACCATGGATTGTTTAGTAGCTCAGGTCTTGTACACTGCATAGTTGTGCAAAAAGTCTATTTACAAAACTGCAATAATTAGTATCTTCAATCCCAAAGGATTAAAAAGTATAATTAAAATAAAACGTGATGTGATGCAGTGGTAAACATGCTTCCACCCCCATTTTTTGAGTGTGTCTAAATATGTTTATATTCACCAAATAGAATTAATTTAATAATAAACTCTTTTCTTTGTCCTTTTGTCTGTTAAAGAAAGTCTTGTCTTTTGTCTGTTAAATAAAGCTTCAAGTGATTTATCAAATTATTTCAGTTTTTTTTATTGCACTTTAAGAAAGTGTCTAAATTTTTCTGGAAATGGGGTTTGTTGAGGCTGATCCACTTTCTGCCGTTTTTTATTTTCTTATATATAAACACTTCTTTTTCAAATTAGTCACAGTTCTTTCACCTGATCAGCATCAATATCAAATCTAGCAGGTTAGGGGGGTTTGCTGAGAAATTTGTTTGGTCAAACCTTTTGGCCACTACAGGTCAGTGAATGAGGCAGGAGTCTTTTGAGCTCACATGGTCATAATACAACACCTATTTGGGGTTATGCACTGTGAATTCCCACCCAGGGTCAGGCTGTTGGTTTCATGCCATTCATGATGAATTCATGCCGAATTCATGCCATTCATGCCTCTACTGTGAGAGGTGTAAAGACCTGAATATAACTATATATGCATGCAAGTTGTATTTTTCAGAAAGATGCAAAGCCATTTTTATCTTTTCAAGAAGACCCAAACCTGAAATTGATAAAATTTTTATTGTGTAATTTATTAAACAAATTGATAAATGATGGACCAAACATAATTGGTGAAAAAAGTGGTTTATCTTCATCTTTTTAGAAAAAATAAGCAAGTAACAGGAATGAACACTCGGTAACAGAGATGTGCGCTGTGTGCGCGTTGTCTGGCCTTTTCTAAGAAATCTTCTCTAGTGTGGCCCAGAGCTCTTTTTCGATATCCATATAGCAACTTGTGACTGGCCTCAGGGGTGGGATGATACACAAAACATCAAAAAGGTACCAAAGCATCTCATGTGCTGGCCAGAAAAACCTGTTGACCCACATTTTGTGCATGCAACAGACCTCAACATGTATTTCACTTGTATCTGTGATGATGCCAGGGTATAGGTCACCTTCATACTGCCAAGTAAAATATATATCACAGACAGCAGCGGGCAAGTAAGATGGCTTTTACTCATCAGCTAAGGAGAGCATACAGTCTGACCGTCTCTCTCTCTGAAAAACAGAAGTTAGGGATTCACTCTTTATACAGTCAAGGACTTTTCCCTTCTGGCTCTGATAACAATAGGATGTGTGTGTGTGTAGAGTGAGTATATGAAAGGCACATACAAGATGTATCATCAGCTATCTTCTGACCTTGCAGATGTTTTGGTGGTTAGTGGCTTACTTGCAACACAAAAGAAGAATATCACAATGAAGTCTCTGTGGGTTAAGTTCTACAGTAGTACAGATCATATATAAAAAATAATGCCTTAATGATTGTGGGTAATTATTAACTATTACATTCAGTACAATCATGCATAAACACCTAAAATACTCATTGTTAGTTATACAAAATATTGTTTTCTTATTAAATTCCACCCTTTTCTGAAAATTATACATCAACAAAACATATTGATTTGTAAGTTCCTGTCATTACTTCACTGCTTACCCCTTAAACTACATCCTCAACCCAAAAACCCTGCATCATCTGTCCCTCTACATCTTCAGGTGGAGGCGGGGGAAAATCACTCATCATTCACTGAACCATGCCCTCGAGACAATGAACAAGGCATGGGCCACAGCAGCAAAGTATTATAAAAACAATCAGGGCAGGAAGAATTAAGTCCATCAGCCAGGCATACCCTTTAATCCAGTTAAACATCCAATCCCACCAGTTTGTTACATCTGGGGGAATGTTTGTGTCTTGTGTAGCAGGAATTATTTAAATGGGACTTTAACTTTTATGTTTGTTTTACCTTACAAAATGGGGGCACCACCTGAATTTATTAAATTGGAAAACTCAGGGAAACCAAAGGAATTACCTCTTATCAGTCTCGTCCTGATGTCGAGAGATCACAGCTTATTTAGACCACAGAATGTACCAGAAAACACACAAGAATAGCTGACTGAATAATTAAAGGAAATTTATTAATGTATTCAGGATAGCGATACTATGACTGCAGTGAGTATAGAAATATATTTGACTATAAAAGACTACTAACTCGCATTTAAACTGAGTATTAGGAGCTAGAATAATGAGATGTGAAATTTATGGAGGAAGCGAGGTAATTGAACTGGGAATCTATAACGAGTCTAACAAAAAGGGGAGAAAATTTATGGAACAAAAATTGGGGATTTAAAGGGTCAGGAGATCATGTTGCGGAACCATAGCCAGAGCTTGGTAGAGGCCCACTTACCTTTTCGAAGATTCGAAGAAGCTTGATGTGCACCCGACTCGAGAAATGGTTCCGTCGCCGGAGATCTTGCTTCTTGGCTCGACATGCGACACAGACTCGTGAAGGAACCTGGAGTTCACCGGGGTTGATCAGACGTCGTCCTGGGTCGTAACCTCAGTGGGCAGGTCTTGTAGAAGTGGTTTAGCTCTGGAGCGTGTAGCGAGGCTGGAGTGGAGGTTTGGAGTCTCAGTTTCGATCAGCAAAAAACTTCTTGCTGTGGCAGGAACGTAGTGTTGCACGTAGAGGAAGTACCAGAGAAATGATTAGTGATATTCTTGCCACACTGAGAAGCTCCTAGGTGTCTTTCTAGGGGTCTCGTGAAATGTACATGTTCTTTAAATGGGCTTTCAGAACAGTTAGGGAGTGAATAGTTAGTTACGTGATCAGGACACGCTTTAGGGTGTACACACAACTGATTGACAAATCTGAAAACTGTGTTATCTACCTGGCAGGTTTTGGTTAGGTTTTGTATTTGACCTGCGTTTTCACGCTGCTCTGGGGGTAGATAATCAACCAAAGGAATAGTGTCATCCTCCATGCAGCCATTCTGACTTCCGCGAAAATAAAAAAACAAATATTAAACACTATGCTAAACACAACGAACAATTGATCCATTTAAACTAAAATCCCTACGTTCCCGTCTGTCAGTATGCTCCTGTAACTCAGTACAACAAAACTCAAAAAGTCTTAAAACTAGCACAAGGAAAACTACAATCACAACCACTCCTTGAATTTCTTCACAATTTAACCAACACAGTAGGCATCTACACAATCTTCTCTTCTTGCTTCTCGGGGTCCAAGGGAGGCGCTCGTTTGCAGTGGGATGTGTGGATCCAGGCTACTTGTCCTTCGACCTTTACAGCTGTTGGTGTAGTCAGAAGCACCTGGAAAGGTCCTCTCCACTGAATCTGTTTCCACCTTGTTCGTCTGATGTCTTTGACAACTACCCAATCTCCAGGCTGGAAGGGGTGTAGCGGTCCTTCAGCAGGCTGTGGTAAGACTGCTTTCACCTGTTTGGAAACAGAACAAAAGACTTGTGCAGAGCAGTACAATAGGCAAGCATGTCCTCTGAAGCTTCCATCAGGTCTCGTCCTTGTCACACTGCAATGTTTGGAGGGCGCCCAAACAGGATCTCAAAGGTGCTACAACCACTTCTGGCCTGCACACGGGTTCTAATATGGAACAAAACGATTGGTAGGGCCTTTACCGAATTCAGGCCCATTTCAGCACAGCATTTGGCTAGTTTGTTTTTTAGAATGCCATTCTCCCTTTCCACTGCTCCAGTGCTAGCCGGATCTTAAACGCAGTGTAGTTTAAAATCAATGCCATAGTATTGCGTAAGTACTTTTAGGGCCTCTGCTATGATCACTGGACAATCTCCTAGGAATACCCCACCTTGGTATTATCTCTAATGCTAATGCTTTCGCTACTGCATAGGCATCTTGTTTTGCTGTTAAAGACTTCAACCCACTTCAACATGTCCACCATTACTAAACAGTACCTTTTCCCTTGGCATTGGTCCAGCTCAACGAAGTCCAATTGGAGATGGTCAAATGGCTGTAATGGTATTGGGTGTGCTGCTTGTGGCTGTTTTCTACTACACCCTGAATTGTGTTGTAGACAAATAAAGCACTTTTCACAAAAATTGGTCACAATTGTTATGAACCCAGGTGCAAACCAGTTTGTTGCCATTTGTGCTATCATACCCCCTTTTGACACATGGTCCTTCCCATGTGCCAGAGATGCGAAATAAGTAAAATACACAGATGGCAGATAGGGAACGCCATCAGGACTTCTTCTTATCAGCTGCCGAGGCAGCGGACTGAATATCTGAAACAGAAAAGGAGGGAGGAGAAGAAACGGACACAAAACACTGAGAGGAGGAGGAGGAAGCAGCGGCTTTAGCCGCTGCATCAGTACGAGCATTACCCAATGCCACAGGATCGCCGAAGACTGCATTAGCCAGATCAACCACTGTAAAATAAGACGCAGATGATGGAATTTGAGACAGAATAGTGTAAGGATTAGGAATATCAGGGGCTCTAGGAATCACAGCGTTATTAACAGCTTGCAGATATTGAACAAACGCCACTCATCTGGTTGAGTGGGCTTACAAGCCTTTTTTCACTGGTTTGATTCCATCAGCTGCATCTCGCCTAAGAGGATACTGATTCTGCTTCAGACGGTAATCTGATTTAGTCCTAATAACGACAGGCTGTGCATTCTTCACCAGTCCACGTCATAGGGTCCCTTGGCCCACAGAGTTTCAGGAACAGAGGATGGGTAGCTTGGAACTACAGACAGAAACAAAGAGGGTGGCTCAGTTATTGATTCCTTACGAGATTTGAGCAGTGTGTGTCTTGATACGAGAATAGTCAAAGATAGAGAACATTTGAAAACAGTACCACAGCGCAGAATCCCCGGAGTGGACGTAGGGGTCCATGCAGTCAAGCGCTACTGTTTCAACCAACCAAGGGCCAGAATCCTTCCAGTGTGCCTGAGGAGGTTTGGCTAAGGGAACATGAGGCACAGAGCGCAGCATGGCAAAAACACTCTTCTGACAGCAGCCAGGATTATTGTTTTATTATTGTTATAGGATTATTGACAGAGCACAGTGTGTAGTAGGTAAACTTGGCTCTCGACTGAAATCTGGACAGCAGGTCAATTTGATGGCTGTAACTGCCCAGGAATCAGACCAGTACAAGTCAGTCAGATATAGGTACCCAGGAGTGGGTACCTGGAAGGACCATGCTGCCTCAAACACAGGATCTGGACCTGGGTGGATGAAAGCAGTATAATGCAGATCAGTGCATATAGTCAGCAAAAGGAGAACAGACTTCTTTAGTCTTTTCTAACAGAAATGCAAATGGTTTGTCAGGAGACGGCAGGAAACACCAAGCATAGACGTAGAGTGGGGTCCAGGGCCCCACGGGACACACTGGTGCACTACATTGGAGACTTGAACATGGTGTTCATCTGAATCATGAGAAAGAGAAAAGACACACATGAGATCTCTAGCCAAAAGATTAACAGGACATGTGGGAGAGATAAGGAATGCGTGAGTGTACTCTACCTCCCCGAACACAACAGAAAGAGGTTTAGAGAATTTTTTCAAAACATCGTGCTGCACCTACTGAAACTGGCGTCTTATCAGTCGTCTAAGCAGTCTGCTTTTATCACTGAGTGTGTTGCTCCTGAATCTACTAAGAATGAAATATTCTGACCCATAACTGTCAAATTAAGCAAAGGCATTTTCTGATATGCTGGCACAGACAAATACTGGCCCTGAGAAAAATCCTGTGCGTGTTTCACAGTCTGTAAGAGAGAAGTGAAAGTGTATTTGTGTCTCTGAGGGTTGGCCAACAAACTTCCCCTCTTCTGTCTCACATCATGCTTGAGGGTTTGGTGTGCTTCCAGTTTGAGATCACTGTGGGCATTCATGCTGCCAATGGTCAAAAGAACCACGAATGTGACATCCTCCCTGGCGCCGGGGTGCACCATGACCACAGCCTCTGCCTCTGCCTCGGGCCTATTGCCAATGTTGTTGCCCAGAGCTCTGTAACATTTGAAGGGTGGCTTCATGCAGCTGGTTTGACTTCTTTTCTTCCTTTCTCTTCTGTTGATCTCTAATCAGCCGTTCAGCGTGTGCGGCATGCCTGCAAATCAGAGAGAGTTTACCTGAATCCCATTCTATGCATGAGCTCTTTACCTTTTCTGCAATGGGCTTTATCAATCCATTCATGAAACTGTTGCGCAGATGAGCTTCCCAGGCTGTTATTTCTGCCCTTCAGGGTTATCAGGGGGTGTCAGGCCGCTGTGTGAGTTGTGCACCTCGGTCAACCTTGCCAGATATTGCTCAACAGTCGCATGATCAGTTTGTTTACAGTCAGAAATCTTTGTCATGTCCAGACGGACAGAAAAACGCTGTTCAAGGCGCATGGCTATTCTCTGCAGCCTTCTCTCTCACGCAGTCTAGCGGACCTTTTAGGTGGCTCAGTAGGCGCTTGATCCTTCTTCCACTGTACCTCTAGCATCATAACTTTCTTGTCCATGTCTGCGACACTCTGTCTCTGTGTATCCAGCTGCTGCCAGACCTCAGTCACTTGCACAGCCGGTTCTTGTAAAGCTAAAGCAACCGGATCTCCAGGAGGAGGTGGCAGTGCTTCTGGAGGCATATCTCTATCTGGCCACGGAGGGAGATCTGGCAGGGCGGCTGCAACTTCACAGACAACTTGAGGCTGATCTGGGTTATCTAGGTTATAGGGTGGCGGAAAAGGATAGGCAGACATCTCTAGATCATCCTGTAGTGATTTGTTGATTTGTTGGGCACTTGAGCTTTCGGGGGGAGCTGTAGGCTTTCCCTCAGAGTGTTTCCACGTATGTGCCTTTCCCTCATTCTTTCCCTTCTTCTTAACTGGCTTTTTCTTGCGCATCTCCTCATCTAACTTACACTGAGTTTCCCAAACATTAAACGCCTTCCAATCCGCTCTAAAAGAAGGTCGCTCCTTCCGAGGACAGCAACATTCACACCATCACATACAGCAACATCCACAAGACCCTGACTCTATCTCTTCCCAGTGTTTATCAAACTTCTCTAGCTTCTCTTTTAACTGCTGTGCCTGATTTTCACTTAGACTACCCTTGTCAGGAAACCCACAATGTTTGGACCATAAATGACATTGACGCAAAGCCACATCCCCATACACATCATGCATTCTTTTATGTAAAGGGGATAACATGCCTTTATCCCCTGACATTTTTCTAACAATCTTACTTGCACCTGCACCCATATTCAACCTTTAACACAACAGCTGCGGCAAACCACTACAATACTGTCGTCACAGTAAGGTACCTATGTCCCAGTGACTCAATAGATAGAAAATTCAACATTAAAAATAATGCCTTAATGATTGAGTAATTCTATACTATTACATTCAGTACAATCATGCATATAGTAAACGCCTATAATACTCATTGCTTTCTTCTTCACATACTTCAATACACACCATTTGCCAACAACTTCGGACTGAACTTCCATGGCTGTGGGAGCCGTCTGTTGATGACCGAAATGCTTTGCATTAAAGCAGTCACAGGTCAGGTTTTGTTTTGTTGTGCACAAGCAGCTGATGTCTCTGTATGTCAGTTCTCCTTGGGCTAGGATCACTGCCTGATGCATCCTCATTGTGGATGGAATTGGTGGCACATCATTGGGCATTTCCAAAACTGCTTTATCGACTGCTTCCTCACTGACAAAAAACAACTTGATTGTTGTTTCTGCCTTTTGCAACACAGCATACAGCTATGCAGCATTAGGAATATCTGTCCCTTAGCTGACCAGACTGTCAGCTCTCCTCTTTAGGGCTCCTCCCACACCACCTGGGGCACCCTTCCCATGGCTCGCCTCAAAGAAGTTCCACATCCCAGCAGTGAATCCTCGTCTGAACAGCTCAGTAGAAAACATGAAAAAATTCCCTCGCTGTCTATACTGAGTACGTGGACCATCACTGTAAAAATGGATCTTGGAGACCTCTGGATGTGCACTCTGCACGTAATTAAGCACTGGTGACAAGTGCTGCCAAATTGCTAGTGGGCCCTTTTGTCTTGAGGAGGACACTGCAGAAGGACATTGGTCAGGCGGATGTATGCACAAAAAGCACACCCATGTGCAGTGTTGCTATTTTTGTGTTCCTTATCCACTATTGCCCTCTGGTGATAAGTCACTTGACTCACTTGACTGCATTGCACTGGAGACTGGGCAAGAGAGGTCCTTGCATTCAGAACATTCTCCATACATGCACTTAATGTTTTCTGTGTCTTATTTGATGGCTTTCACAAGGTTATGCAGATTGCCGGTGCTGATAACTTTCAAGTGGTGCAGCTTCAGCACAATAAAACCATGATTCTCATGCATCTTGCACATGCATGTGTCCTGGTCGCTCAGAGTTGGATGAACAACCCAAAGCAAACAGAAGAGTGAGCAAGAGATGGAGCTTTCTTCTTCAGCCAAAACTTAATATGCAAAATTTTATGGTATCCAAAAGGAATTGTTTTTGCTTTTTGTTTTTTTCCAAATGATGGTCTGCCTCTTTCCAGTGGTGATGCGACTCGCATCATCCCTTGAGTAGAAAGCTCTTACTCTGCTTAACAAACTGTCTCCAACCATGTTGTTCTGCTTCTATTGGTAGGTGTAGTTAACCTTCTCAATTTTCTCATTCTTCCATCTTTTCTTTGAAAAGCCCAATAAATTTTGAGCCAAGAGTTGCAGCCTGTACTTTTTCAGAACTTTTCCTGTTGTTATTTTTGAAATTATTTGCCTTTCAATCTCCCCTGTGCTTATTTGTATTTATTTCACATTAACAATAACTCATTAAATAGCACATTGCAGTTATTAAAATGTACTGTTCCATTATCTCTGTGATTTGATAAACAGAATTTCTTATTGTAATGCAACCATGTCTATTTCTATTAACTACTTTCTTTCACATTTGACCAATTTCATAAACACCTGGTTGTGGATCTACAGCTTGCGCTGGTGATAGTTGGAGACAGTGTGGAGAGGTGAAGTGTTGTAAGGCTTCTTTCCTTTCCTTGATTGTATGATATGTTTCACTCCATTTTTTTCCCTCTAGTCTGCACTTTTCTTTCTCACTTAGATTATTGATCATTTTCCTCCTGCCTGATTTTAGATCCTCCCTGTATTTTTGTCGTTCCTTCTCTAAATGTCTTTCTCTCCTCTCTGGGTCAGCATCACGTCAAGCACAATAGCGTTGCTGCTTTTCTGTAGCACTTAGTGGTGGATTGGCACCCAGTAGGTATGGTATCCACATTGTAAACTGACCTTAAATAACAACTTCAGTAATTTCAACAGTAAAACATAAAAAAATAAAAGGTGAATAGTATTACTTTGACACATTAAAAATAATCAATAAACCAGAGGACTCTACTTACTCCTGTTACTGGCACTCAGTCCTGTTACTCTTTATATGAGGACTGAGTTTTTAGCATAGAATTAGCAAAAACATAAAGTATAGCTACATGGCGGCTATGCAAATAGCACAAGGACACTGAGCACATTCTAGTGATTTTCCCAAAATGGATGTTTTAAAAATAAACAAATAACATCAAAGGATTAATCTAGGTAACAGGACAGAACATTGACATTGACCTCCTCAGTCATACAGTTACAATGTGATCAAATATATAGAAAAAAAGGAGGGAACTTGGTTTTGGTCTTCCTATGACCTTCATAAGATCCAACTGATGCAACTTCCTGTTGAACATGTGACTCGTGGAATGTTCCAGATTTTTCAGATGGGGTAATGTGTTACAGTAACAAGAATGAGGGGAAAACCATGGGACACAGCTAAAATGCGTATTTTAACTTAAATATTATGGATTTCTTATGAAAAAAATATTATTAAAGAATAGATTGGATTTGGAGTCACAAAACAATGCAAAAAAATTATATCTCTGAAGGATTTTAATAATTATATTTCATGGTAAAGTGTATAGTTAGAGAGTGGGGACGGGTAACAAATGCTATTTATTCAGTGTTCTACGTAGTTTTTATTGTTTTTAATTATATATCTTAAATGTGCTATTAGATCAAGGTACAAGATAATAATATGTATTTTACAGTTAATTTTTGTGCACATTTATACATGTAAGTTCCTGGGGATTCAAATGGCACCGATTCGGCGGAATATGTCAGTGTGTTTTTATGTATTTTGTTATTGTAGTTTATATATAAATAACATAGTGGTGTGTTGTCATTCGTAGCTGACACATGTATACTGAGACAACTACATAGCCAGGAGATAAAGACCTCTTGAGAGCAGTCTGTGTCCACTAACTACAGATGTAGTGCGTATGTCTGTCTGTTCTGCTCCGTAGTTTTGCCTTGTTGCTTTCCTCAGTTTTGACTTGCTTTGTATAAACTCATTGGCATTGGCATTGCCATTGCCATTGCCTTTGCCCTTAAGGTTTAATTTGTTAATTTAATTAATTAATCTGCTACCAGAATTGAAATTAGAATTTTTTTTGTATTTACTATAAATATTGTTTTTGTTCATTAATGTGTTAATGAACGCTTTAACCTGTTAAAGTATTGACTGCAATGAAAAAATGAAAGAATTTTAACAAAAAAATTTAATGCAGACTAAAAATTTGTTAAATTACGGTACACAAACGTGTTGCACTGCCAGTGAACATAAACATTCCGAAATTAGTCGTTACATTGCTTATTTTACGCTGCATTCCGAGCAAGCTGTGATAAATGGCAACATTTTGAATGGCTCTATGATGCCTACAACGCAATTCAAAATGCATGTTAAAACCGAGATTAACCTATGATTAATGGCGATTCAAAAATGTATACGCTTTACAGCTCTACATTTTATAGATCTTTCATTACTTTTTTGCTTACATGTAGTTGTCCCTGGATTATGGCATTTGGAACTTAAAAAAAATAAACAATTAAAAAAATTACTGGCTTATACTGTACTATAACCTGATTATTGTTGAGTGTTGTCATAAGGATGACTTCTTACAGCTGACTCACTTCTATGATGTGTCCGTCCCACATTCTGCTTGTAAGAGTGTGATAAGGGAAGCAGTATTACCAGAAGCTGGTGGATGATTGTCAGTTACCTGCGTTATCTGAGTCTGGGGAACCATTAGTGGCCACAGGGGGAGGAATGGGGACTGGTACTACTGCACTACCCCCTGTAGCAGAGATCAGAGCAGTCCTGCCTGTAGTAGTTCCCCTAGTTCCATGTCAGTTGCCAGTGCAGATGTGAATGACTTGGAATCAGTTGTAAAATTGGAACTAATAGTTCAACTCAAGGAGCTTACACTCTCTGTAATGTGACAAGAGCATTGGATGTAACTGCTCCAGGTCAGCAAATTGTTTAGTTAATACAGTTAATGCAGTAAAGGTATGGGTAGACATTCATATGTATTCCTTTTATTTCTTTTATTTCCATTGGCCATGTGCCTTTTGGTATCACTGGGGTTAATTGTTCTATCCAGATTTTCAGAGACACAGATGCCTCACAGACTTCTTTTTTAGACAGTCTGTTACCCTTTTCTGAATCTTCCCATGCAGTAAGTGATGTGTTAATTCAACGTATAGACTTAATAAATGGTCATTTGTATGCCTTGTGTACCTAGAAGCAGAAGTTTGCTCTGTCCACTTTGTCGTTTCCTTTATTCTTGGAATATAGCAGGTAGTAAAGTTTTTGCCTTATCTGAAGTTGTGCCAAACCCTATGAGTAGTAGTTATGGTGGTATGTCAGATTATTCCTCACTGTTTTCTGCCTATGTTCCAACATGTGTTCAGCAGAAAAAAGACAGACCCTTCCTAGTATCCTGCTTTAATTGGGTAGTGAGTCACCCTTTTGTCTAGCTTATTGAATGAGGAGTGCTCTAGTCCTCTAGATTCCCCTGATGCGTGTTGAGACAACTTTCTGGCAGTAGTCTTATGCCAAGTTTAAGCATTAGTGCATGATCACAAGACATACACTGTATTGCCAAAAGTATTCACTCGCCCATCCAAATCATTGAATTCAGGTGTTCCAATCACTTCCATGGCCACAGGTGTATCAAGCAACTAGGCATGCGTACTGCTTCTACAAACATTTGTGAAAGAATGGAATTGGTCTGATGATGGAATTAGTCTGGGTTTGGTGGTTGGTAGCAGAACTGTACTTGTCTGACTGCATTGTGCCAAGTGTCAACTTTGGTGGACGGGGGATTATAGTGTGAGGTTGTTTTTCAGAGCTGGGCTTAGCCCCTTAGTTCCAGTGAAAGGAACTCTTAAGGCTTTAGCATGCCAAGAGGACAATTTCATGCTCCCATCTTTGTGGGAACAGTTTGGGGTGGCCCCTTCCTGTTCCAACATGACTGCGCACTAGTGCACAAAGCCAAGTCCATAGTCCTGACCTCAACCCAATAGAACACCTTTGGGATGAATTAGAGTGGAGACTGTGAGCCAGGCCTTCTCATACAACATCAGTGTCTGACATCACAAATGTGCTTCTGGAAGAATGGTCATAAATTCCCATATACACACTCCTAAACCTTGTGGAAAGCCTTCCCAGAAAATTTGAAGCTGTTACAGCTGCAAAGGGTCGACATCATATTAAACTATTTTGATTAAGAATGCGATGTGGCCTGTGGCCCAAAAAGGCTGTGGCCCAACATTGTCACGGTTGTCACATATGTCAGCTTGTGGGTAAGCTACATCAAGCTATTTTGCCACTGCAAATTAAGCATCGGCTCTCTAGTTCTCATCACCCTGAGTAACTAGGAGCACTTGAGCAATTCCACCATTAAAAAATTTGTTGCATCACAACCTTTGTGGCCTGCTCAAGATTTTCCATGAACAGCAGTTGGCACCTACTCCACCTAAGCAGGACAAATCTATTTTGATGTATGTGTGTACCCTTTGAAAGCATTTGCAGTTGGCTAGGAATTCAGCCCATGAAGGTTTCAGCTGAGCTCGGGTAGCAATGACGATGCTGTATGATCTAAATGCAGAGTCTTGTTCTTTCTGTGAGAGAGAGAGAGAGAGAGATCTTATGATCTACAAGGATGATCTATTAAGCAGCACCTACTGTATATCGAGAACCCAATTCTTCCTTTTAATTTTGTACTGATTACTGCAATGATATCACTGAACCTGACTCGTTTTCCCTTCCTAGAATTGAAGATTTAGTTTTCTATCCCTAGAATTGAAGGTTCAGATTGTTTACTTTTAAACATAAACCTTTTAATGGATATTGGCAAAGTTCCACTTTCCCCTCGAGTATGCCTATGAGTAAACAGAGGAGAAGTCCTATCTGTGTAAATCAGATGTTTCAATTCAGAAGGAACACAGCTGTTCCTTATCTGTGTCTATGCGTGGACATGTTTGTGTCAGAGATAATGTGTCAGAGAAAATATAGTTAAGAAGAAAATCAGAGAACAATTAATGTCACTTTGCAACACACTCAACAACAATACTACTACTACTACTAATAATAATGATAATAATAATAATAGTAAATATCAGAGTTACGAGTTACAATTAGCAATTAGCTTTCACAAAACACTAAATTATTATGAAGAAGAAAAACAACTCTGTAAACAGCTCTGTAAACCCAATATAATCAAGTATGAAGTTAACATATAAGATTATGTAGAACAGAATGTTGGCTTGATTGTTAGCACTGTATTTGGCTTATAATTTTAGCATTCATTTTTCCAAAGCACTAACATGTCAGTGGTCCTTTGACAGACTTTTGATGGCTAATGAGTATAGATACAAGAAATATCAAGAAAGATGTATCTAATAATCTGGCAACTGAGTTAAAACTATTCTTGTTATCACCCAGGTAAGGAACTACATCAAAGATCACAGTCCACGCCAGAAACCCACAGGTATGCGAGACAGCTGGAAGAGGAGTGGCCCCAGCAGTGCCAGTGCTGCAAGTGTGCAGAGTAGTAGCAGTGTCAGCATGGTTAGCAGTACGAGCAGCAGCACAGGATCGATAAGTTCCAATTCATCCACAAGCATCAGTTGTGCTCACAGTGATGGCAACCTGGCTACTGTACGCATCAGAGATTCCAAGGTATGCATTAGACCATATATCTTTTTCCTAGAAGACATTTAAACTGAAGTTCCTTAAATATTCTAAAATTTGCAGGATATGGTATTATAAAATTAAAGATTAAGGTTCAAACTATTTTTTTAACAGCATTTAACTGCTGAAGGCCAGATGTACTAAGGATACACCCTACCTGAAAATCCTACAGTGGATTAAAAAAAGAAAAATGTCTACTTACTCCTGAGACAATGGCAAGTTTTGTGGTTTTAAAATATTAAATCATGTCAAAATGTTTTCCACCAAATGAAATATCAATGTATTAAGTGAAAAACAAAAACAGTTATTATTAAGTAAAAAACAAAAACAGGAAAAAAAAATTACAATAAGCTGCTTGCATAAGTTTTTATAATTGAGGATCTAGCTGCGTTCAGAATGAACCCATCACATTCAGTCCCTTGTTCAAAAGTAATTATCCTACAGCTGTCATCAATAAAATTATCATCATTTACCCCAAATAAAGATCAGATGTTCCTGTAGAATTTTATTGATATCTTGATCTTGATCTTCTATTGATATTGATATCTGATTTGGCTGCTGAATGCATGTACTGCAAAGAGCTTAGAAATCATGTACAGAAAGGAGAAGGGTTGAAAAATTTTTAAAAAGTAGATGTACTAAGGAACACCATGAATGCCATCAACTCCAAGTGGAGAAAATAATGGCATAACTTACAGCAACATCATTGGAACTGATTGTGAGGACAAGTTCTTATATTCTTCATTGTGTCTGCATGTGAGGATAAGCTCTCATATTCTTCACATGTCTGGATTTATGTATAGGGTGGCTAGACAGAATTATTTATTTATTTATTCATATA
>JAOVYV010000050.1:3018998-3031696 GCA_025674545.1 Hassar affinis
CCGGCTGGGCACCGGCTCCCCCGTGACCCCTTAACTGGGAATAAGCGGTACAGAAAATGACTGACTGACTGACTGACATCTGTCTATCCATCCATCCATCCATCCATTTTCTACCGCTTATCTGGGGCTGGGTCGCGGGGGCAGCATTTTAAGCAGAGATGCCCAGACTTCCCTCTCCACCGACACCTCAGCCAGCTCCCCGGGAGGAATCCCGAGGCATTCCCAGGCCAGTCGAGAGACATAGTCCCTCCAGCATGTTCTGGGTCTTGCCCGAGGTCTCCTCCCGGTGGGGCATGCCTGGAACACCTCCCCAGGGTGTTCAAAAGATTTAAAAGATGTCCGAGCCACCTCAACTGGGTCCTCTCAATGTAGAGGTGCAGCGGCTCTACTTGGTCGCTCCTCCCGAGTGACCAAGAATCTCACTCTATCTCTAAAGGAGCACCCGGCCACCCTACGGAGGAATCTAATTTCAGCCGAAGTTCCAAGGAATCCACGGTTGGACTAATGGCCAAATTCTCCTCTCCAGTACCTTGGCGTAGACTTTCCCGGGGAGGCTGAGAAATGTGATTCCCCTGTAGTTGGAACACACTCTCCGGTCCCCCTTCTTAAACAGGGGGACCACCACCCCAGTCTGCCACTCCAGGGGCACTGTTCCCAACTGCCATGCGATGTTGCAGAGGCATGTCAACCAACAACATCTACAGACTTGAGATACTCGGGTGGATCTCATCCATCCCCGGGGCCCCACCACCAATGAGCTTGCAGACCACCTCAGTGACTTTGGCTTGGGTGAGTCCTCAGCCTCACCTTTCTCATTGGAAGAGGTGACGGTGGGATTGAGGAGATCCTCAAAGTATTCCTTCCCTCGCCCCACGATATCCTCGGTCAAGGTCAACAGCTCCCCACTCTCATTTTAAACAGTGTTGGCAAGGTACTGCTTCCCTCTTGAGGCACCGGACAGGTGTGGAAACATGATGTAAACTGAGAATGCCTTCTAACATACAAATAATTGCTTATTTTTTATAAATATTTTTCTATAAATAAAAAATATTTTTTATCAATTTACAAAATGCAAAGTGAGTGAACAAAAGCAAAACCTAATTGATATTTCATGTTACTACCCTTTGCCTACAAACCAATATCAATTCTTATAAGTACATTTGCACAAATTCAGGAAATTTGTAGGATTATATTCATGTGTATGATCAACCAAATATACCAAACAGGTGCTAATGATCATCAATTTCACATGTAGGTTGAAACACAGTCATTAACTGAAACATAAAGAGCAGTAGAAGGCTTAAACTGTGTGAGAAACTGTGTGAGGCTGTGGAAAAGAGTTTCATGTCACAGGCCATACACCATGGCAATACTGAGCACTTTGTCTGGGAGAGCCCTTGCTGATCCAGTATAACTACCTTGTGTCTTATAGCAATAATAGTTATACAGCAAGGGCTTTCCGAGACAAACTTCAAAGCAGATGTACTCTTCAAGTTCTTTTGAAGAAGCACATTGAGGATTGTAGACGCAGTGGTCAGCCAAGGAAACTTAATGAAGCAGATGACAAACACATCAAGCTTATTGCCCTTTGAAATCAGATGATGTCCAGCAGTGCCATCAGCTCAGAACTCGCAGAAACTAATGATCCAGGTACAAACATCTACTGTCTGGAAAAGTCTGGCCAGTAGTCATCTTCATGGGAGAGTTTAGCCAAAAAGCCATACCTCCGCCATGGAAACAAGGCCACGCAACTCAACTATGCACAAAAATATAGGAGCTGGGGTGCAGAAAAATGGCAGCCTATGCTCTGGAATGATAATTTGAAATATTTGGCTGTAGCAGAAGGCAGTTGTCCACAGAAGGGCTGGAGAGTGGTACAATAATTAGTGTCTGCAGGCAACAGTGAAGCATGGTGGAGATTTCTTGCAAGTTTGGGGCTGCATTTCTGCAAATGGAGTTGGAGATTGGGTCCGGATTAATGGTGTCCTCAATACTGAGAAATACAGGCAGACACTTATACATCATTCAATACCATCACAGAATCATATCATTGGCCCTAAATTTATTCTGCAGCAGGACAATGACCCCAAACATACAGCCAACATCGTTAAGTACTATATTCAGCATCAAGAAAGGACAAGAAGTCCTTGAAGTGATGGTATGGCCCCCACAGAGCCCTTATCTCAACATCATCGAGTCTGTCTGGGATTACATGAAAAGACAGAAGGACTTGAGGAAACCTACATCCACAGAAAAGCTGTGGTTAGTTCAAGATGGAGGAATAACCTACTAGCCAAGATCCTTCAAAAACTTTGTGCAAGTATACCTAGAAGAATTGATACTGTTTTGAAAGCAAAGGTTGGTAACACCAAATATTGATTTGATTTAGATTTCTCTTCTGTTAATTCACTGCATTTTGTTAATTGGTGAAAAACTATTAACACTTCTATTTTTGAAAGCATTCTTAGTATATAGCATTTTTTTCACAACTGCCTAAATCTTTTGCACAATACTGCATATGGATACATCTTGCATCTTTTTTTTTGGAGGTTTTTTTTTTTTTTGGAGCTCAGAAACTACCATTATTGAAAATGTACATAATGTTATTTCTGGCTGGAAATATCTTTGTTCAAAATACCAATTCTGCAAGAGTTAATAAACTAGCTAGTTTGCCTTCTTAATGTGCCTCCTTGCCTTGCCTTTGGTCACACCCTCACACAGAAACACTATGCATTTCTTGAAAACATATGTATATCAAAGTTTATGCCTACTTGTTTAATGTAGTGACATATGCTTGATCTAAATATTGGATACATAAAGAGTACCCCTCCTAGTGGCCAATTACTATGAAACTTCACAGGATAATAGACAGTACCTACATATTAACAAAGTTTCAAGTTTCGTGATGATGGGCCAAGGGTAAGCCTGTCAAATGCCTGCTTAATTGTGATTGGCTAATGATGGTATAACAAATCAGGTCATCCACACTTCTCATCTCGTAATCTCCCATACAGATTCAGAATGACAAGTTTTAGCTTGATTGCAATTGTGAATACATAGATATCTGGCCAATTATAGCACCGCCTACTGGCATAATTGAGAGGCATCCTCAACTTGCATGAGTTGCAACTGTATAAGTAACACATGCAGATTTTTAGATTAATTGAGCAATTATTTTTATTTCATAATAGTAATAATAATAATAAGAAGAAGAAGAGCAAGAAAAACAGAACAAACATTTTATTGTTCCAGTACTTGTGCTTGAACTCCTAAGAATGAGAAAACTCCAGCAAAACAATAGGGAAGAGATATGAAGTAAAAGATTCAAACCTCAAGACAGGTAACATGAGCAAATTAGAGGGTGCCTACATCCATGTCTAAACCATTCAGGGTCCTGCACTTGTGGCTTGCCTCTGTTTGAATATAATCTTAATAATAATGTATCATTAGTACTGTTTCTTTTGTCCAGTAAAATTGCCCAGACCAAACCACTGGTCCCATACATTTGATACTTGGTCACTAGGTAGTACTCCCTACTTGTACTCAGGCTCATGACATGAGCTTGACTGACCCACAGTAAGATGAAGCCCCAAATCTTTTTTAAACTTGTACTTAAGCAGCTTTGAGTATTGTTTCAGAAGTAACATTTTGTTAAATCAACTTCTAGTTGCTTTGTGACACTTGTCTGTAAGTGTCTTATGGTGTGGTAGTACAGTGGTTACGACATTTGATGACCGATCGGAAGGTCATGAGTTCAAATCCACCAAGCTGTCACTGCTGGGCCCCTGAGCAAGGCCTTAAACCCCCAACTGCTCAGTTGTACAAATGAGATAAATGTATATCACTCTGTGTAAGGGTGTCTGCCAAATGCCATAAATGTAAATGTCTTATGGTGTTGATTAATTGCCAGCAATGTCTTCCAGAGTTTCAAATATTTGCTTGGACCTCTGAATTAATTTGCGTGCAAGAACCTTTGCTTTAGCTCCTGTGTCATGGAGAGGAAATTATTTTCTGAGCTGATTTGAGCATGTTACAATAACAAAACAACCTAAAAAAACTATAAAAGCTATTTTTGCAAACCAGTTTGGGGCAGGTTCTGTCAGGTACTCCCCTTCTCAGTGCTCAGAGCATGCTGCAACTCTCAATATTTATTTTGGTTTGGTTCATGTCTTGTCTTGTCCCCTGACTTGTTTTTGGTTGTCTTCCTAATTATTGCTTACCTGTTTTCAGTTCCTGCCTTGATTTAAGTATGTATTTAAGCACTTGTGTTTCACTATTTATAGAATCATACATTTCTGATCCTTGATTTGTATTGTTCATGTCCAATCTATCTGTTATTTTTATGTTCATTTGTGATAACAGTTTATGAATATTATGAATTATGACTTTTGGATGCTGATGCCTGCTTGCCTGATCTTTGCCATAGACTTTCATAATGATTCCTGGTTTGCCCCACATACTTAGTCTAAGCACATATGCCCTACCCCTATATCGCATATATTACAAGCAAACCAAGGCTGTCAGCACCAAGATGGTGGTTAGTAATGAGAATGATGATTACTAGGGACAGTGGTAGCTCAGTGGTTATGCTATTGCATTGCTAATTGGAAGGTCATGTGTTCCCAATAGCCCTAAGCTGCCACTGTTGGGCCCTTGATCAAGGCCTTTAACCCTCAACTGTATGTCACTCTGGATAACACTGTCTGCCAAATGCCATAAATTCTATTATTCTATAATAATTTTGTTACAGATAAAAAGAGATAAAAATAGGCAAAACTTTTTAGAATTTTAATGTTAGTTTTTTCAGAATTTTACATGGCAACAAAGACCCAATTTACTTAATTTACCCAATTTACACACAACAGAACCCAACAGAATCAACATTTTAATGGTCAATTTAACATGACTTAAACATGACTGAAAACCTATTTCATCAATTTCTGAAAGAATAATAAATTAAAGCATAAAATCACAGTAATCAATTTGAAGCAACAATGAGTCTGTACAGACAGGTATTATTACAGGCCAGTGACTGATTATGCCTGATTATATTTAACCACCAAAACAGAAAAATTATAATACATAATAAAATAAAGCAGTATTCACGTGATCCATACAAACAATATGATATTATAAATATTATAATGATTAGATGTGTACAACATGTGTACCTATCTAAGTAATGTCTGTAATTTCAAACAAGAACAAATAATCAAAAGCACAGACTCCTGAATACAAATCAAAATGTACATGAAAATGTTTGTCAATTGATTTAACATATACTACTGACTGACTGGAAATCAAACACATGGTGTATGAAATTACCTCCTTAATTAGTTTTACCACTGTAAAACATTGTCTGGCAACCAAAATGCTTGTGTATGCCTATATTATTAAATAAAGAAAGAACTTTTACGTAGTAAATAATTATATTTTTCCTGCTTTCTGTTTATCCTAGAGTTTTCTTGACTATGAAGTTGAAATACTGATAGATCTTTGGTATACTTTTCTGATGTAATTCAAAATGAGGTTCTGTGATACTGGGGTCCCACACAGTGTTTGGTCAGTGGTGACAAGATTCTAGAGGAAAAATATATGAAAATTAGTTGAGACAAACAGATGCACAGTTACAGAAGGTAAATGTATATATGTAAAGCAAGGCAAACTAATTTATATAGCATATATAACATTTTAACCCCTTGTCTGAGGCAATTCAAGGTGCTCTGCACAGCAAAAATCAATATACAATATATACTGTTTATGCTGTTTCAAAAATTAGCATTTTAATGCTGTAACAAACATAATTGGAATGTTGTTTTATAATCAATCATTAAATTCTATTTTAATTAAATATTTCAAGTAACAGCTGAACAAATTGACATGCTTCATAATAAATTGGTAACTTATCTAAACAAAGACTATATTTAAATTCTAATTAATCATACAAAATCAAACCAGAGATCAAAATCAAACTGCATGAATTACCCCTTCATGATAATTGCAACTATTAGCAAACATAAAGCATTTCTTCAAACTAGCTCTATCATTACCTTTAGTCTTTCAAGGAATCGACATATTTTATATGTCCCTCTGTCAGAAATGTTGCAAACCAAGTTTAGTTTCCGTAGTCCATATTCGATAACCTGACCAGTACAGTTCTTTAAAAATGGGAAAAAAATCATTTGTGATGTGATGTATAAAGTCACAATAATGACAATATATATTATTAATACATATTATTAGAAGAGAAATATAGGCAACAATGCACATTTCAATTATAGTCATACATCAAGAATCAGACAAACAGAGATAGATAGATAGATAGATAGATAGATAGATAGATAGATAGAAGAAGTACTTACCATTGTGTGGGGAAAGTAGAGACACTGGCATTCAGATTCCTACAATAAGTTAGTAAGTAAATACGTAAGTAAGTAAACAAGTAAATTATTTCACAGGAAAGACTGTGAAAAGCCTTCATTTTAAGCCTTATCATTTTAAGACCTCAGCTGAAGCCCTGAACATCCAGCTGCTTCTCCCTTAACCTGCCCTATGACATCTTTATTTGATGAATAAGATGTATACATACATATGGATGAACATGGGGTTCATTTCTTTTTTGAGGGTAGTTTAAAATATAACTCAAAACTAAATATGTTGACTTCAAAAGGTTACTTGGCTGAATAATCTAAGACCAACTTTAATGCTAATGCCTCCCTATAATTGCAAACTATAATTCATAATTCAAACCTCACCTGAAACCCTGAAGATCCACCTATAACTTCATCAGCCTGCTCTACTTGACTAGCCTGCTGCTGTGCTTCCTGCATACAAAATAATTAAGGAATGGTGACATTTTCATGGGATATCTAGACTGAAATTAAACCGATAATTTGATATATCCACCCATTTATGTTTACTCCTGCTAGCAGCCTGACTGCTAGCCTACAGATGGCAGTGTATTTCTCCACTAGGAATTAGAGGCACATAATGCATCAAACTACGAAGAATATGATCGGAAGGAAGTCACTGCAATGCATGAGGGTGATACAATCTATTATCAGATAAGAGTTGTTTGAAACACATTCAAAATGCACAGACTCATCATTTCAAATCAGGCAAAAAATATTTTGTCATTTATTAATTGTTAACATTTCTTAATTGTTTTTTTTTTCTCATTTTATTAAAACAACTAAAATGCAAATGATTTAGATATCCTAAGAATACTTACCATTGCCACTTGGCAGTTGACTGGACAGTGCTATTAAGGACAAATTCATAATATTCATATATTAAGCTTAAACTGGTAAAATTCTCAATATATATTTTATATACATTCAACAAAGTAAGTGTATGACTTACCTGGTATGATTTTTCTAATTTTTCAATTTCTTGGAAGTCTATGTCAAACTCTGTCAGTGGAAAAAACTGACAGTTTGCAATCAATGACAGCAAAAAGATGAAGCCTGAAACAGCATTCATTGTTCCTTCTATCACTTTGAGTTCTATTCACCCTGTGTTTTATCAGCCAAGTGATGCAGCTTTTAAAACTCCTAAATAGAAATTCCATGGGAGAGGGAAATTCCTTTTACTGTTTATGGCACTATAGTTATTTCTCATACTATACCCACAAAAAGGCAGTTTTACCCAAGTGGTAAGGAAAGCTTTTACAATGCTATTCACACTCATGTTAACCACTTATCTTATTATGATCTTCTACTGCCATGAATCACCCAGCTGTGATTTCAGCTGCACCATAATGATGCTACTTTTTCCACATCTCCAATGGGGATCTATTTGACATTTCATGTATTACATTTACATTGAATCATTGGTGGGTGAGTAATTACAAATTGGGAGGTTTTAACTCAGAACCTCAATTTGATTTTGTCAATAAGAATCTAAATGAATAGCTGAAAGTATTCTTCCAAAGGGCAGTTAAATTTCAGATAGTTGAAAATGATTTCTATTCTACAGTAGTGCAGCATTGATGCCTCGCATCTCACATCTCCAGGGTCAAGGGTTTCCTCCCAGAATGTTCCATAACGGTTCCAGATCCACTGCTACTGAAGATAAAAGATGAATTGAAGAATGAAGATGAATGAATCAATGAATCAATTAAGGAATAACAGTTGTTAATTTTTTTATCTGAATTTATTTCAGAATTTAAGTTTTAACAATAAGCACCTTTTTAAATAAAGCATTGTGTCATGTCAAAACAACACTGCAGAAAATAACATCAGGTGAAAGTATTTTGAAGATAATATATTGATATATTTTATTGTATATTTACAACATATTTATCTCATATGGCCTATTGTAAGCTTATTGCACTTATTTCTATAATGTTATATGCTTATAATTAGCAAAATT
Source organism: Hassar affinis (assembly GCA_025674545.1). Lineage (NCBI taxonomy): Eukaryota > Metazoa > Chordata > Actinopteri > Siluriformes > Doradidae > Hassar > Hassar affinis. Next base: position 3,027,372 of record JAOVYV010000050.1, read on the forward strand.
ATCTGCCAATAAGACAAAACTCGTATTAGAACTATCTACCAATATCCAGTGACTACTGAATTGTCCCTAGCAATAATCTTGATAAAAAAATTCAAATACAATGTTCCATCAGTGTCTAGTCAGTGTATTCGGTACACAAACTGTTAACAGACGAGTCCTGGCTTCCTGACCCACATCAGTAATATGATTGGTTTTGTTCTTTCTTGCTAACATGTGAGAGGCTGTGGTTGAGAGTACCAGAGCAGTCAACAACGTGTGCATAGGCTGAGAGTGAGACATTGTCCAACAGCACAAACATTGATTCAGTAAGGCACAGCACATTTTATTTTTAAATGAGGTACGATTCCATATGGCTATTATATGGAACTGGTGGCAACCATGAAAGTTAGTGTGTGCGTGAATGCCTGTGTGTAACCAACAAATACTTCAAGAAATGTCAATGGCAACACATCCATTTTTCAATTTCAAATAAATGCATGATGTAACTTACTTACTGTTGGTCACAATATTGTTTGTATTTCGGGCAATAATTCTGCATGAGTAGGAAGGTTTCTCTGAATAGATACATTTTGTGAATGTTTATGTCTATTTAGTAGAACAATGTCTATTTAGTTGTTAAATAAATACATCGATCATTAACAGTGGCTTTTATACAATCAGCATATTTGTGGATCTCAATGTTCAAAAACTTTTAATCTTTTCTCAGTTTTCAGTTTTGGAGGTAACTAAACTTTAAAATGCTCTTAAATTGTGTTTGAGATGTGCAAAAGTGGCATATTTTTTTCAGTTTCAGTTTGTTCAGTTTCAGAATGCCAAATAATAAGAAATGTTATTATCTCACCATATGAAGGGTTTTCCCAGGCTGTTATACATTTGCTTTAGTAATTAGTTTATTTTTAAATGTATTTGTAACATAGTCCAGAAACAATAAATGCTTTACACTAATGCCACACCCTGTGAAATTGGTCATGTATAATAATTCTGAAGAATTCTTACTTAGCTGGGACCATTTTGTGTCAGCTTACTGTTTAACCGCATACTAGTAATGGATCAATGTTGTTCCATATCTCTGGTGGACATCATGAGTTTTTTTTTTCTAAGAAAGACAGGGAAAGTCCCTTGTCAGCAAAATAGAAAAGCTGTTCTGGGATTTCTTTGTAATGACTAAGCAGTGGAGATGCCCTGCATCAGTGTGGTAATTTATAAATCTTTCAAAATGTAGTTGCTACTGATTATCACTTACAAAACAAAACATCAAGTGCATTTTGTTACTGTTATTTAAGTTCAAAACATAATGTAATGATTGCAACAATGTAAACTGAATTCAAAACAGTGTCAGTAGGCTAATGATTTAAATTCAGAGTCAGTCAAATAGAACAAAAGATAATTTATTATCATAAATCAGAATAATAGGTGCAGGTCAAAATCAGGAAAACAAAGTGTCAGAAGAGGGAATCAAAGACAGATGCAAATGCACTAATCCAACAGTACTCAGCTTACATGATCCACAGGACAAGAAAAAGGGTCAGGCAATCGGCAAACATCAGAGAGAGTTTGGGGCTGAAAGAGACCAGAGAAGTGTGTACCTTGATACATAGAAACTAATAAAATTTGTTTAAAAGTACCTTTTGGGGAAAGAGTCCCTTTTTGAGGTCCACAGGCCTGTCCCCTAAGTCTTAAGACACACACCAAGGCTCTAGCTCTACACATTGTTGAACAACAAAAAAAACACATGACATGGTTTTGTGAATAAGTCTGGTAAATAATTACAACCCCAATTCCAATGAAGTTAGGACATTGTGTAAAACATAAATAAAAACTTTGAATTTGATGCCTGAAACACATTCTAAAACAGTTGGAAGAGGGGCAACAAAAGACTGGGAAAGTTGAGGAATGCTCCAAAAACACTTGTTTGGAACATTCCACAGGTGAACAGGTTAATTGGAAACAGGTAAGTGTCATGATTTGGTATAAAGCGAGGATCCCCCAAAGGCCACTTTTTTACCACTTGCATTCAACAGTTTAAGAACAATGTTTCCCAACATGCAATTGCAAGGAATGTAGGTATTTCATCATCTACAGTCCATAATATCTTCAAAAGATTCAAAGAATCTGAAGAAAACTCTGCAAGTAAGTGGCAAGGCCAAAAACCAACACTGAATGCCCATGACCTGTGATCCCTCAGGGGGCACTGCATTAAAAACCAACATCATTCTGTAATAGATATTACCACATGGGCTCAGGAACACTTCAGAAAACCATTGTCAGTGAACACAGTTCATCGTCCATCTACAAGAGCAAATTAAAACTTAAAACAAATGAAAGTGAAAGCCATTTATCAACAACACCCAGAAATGCTTCTCTGGGCCCAAACTCATCTGAGATGTACTGACGCAGTGGAAGTGTAAAACTGTCCTGTGGTCTGATGAGTCCACATTTCAAATTGTTTTTGGAAATCATGGACATTGTGTCCTCCAGGCCAAAGAGGAAAAGTACGGTCCAGATTGTTATCAGTGCAAAAGCCAGCATCTACTGTCCAGAGAAGTCTGGCCAGAAGTGGTCTTCATGGAAGAGTTCAGCCAAAAAGCCATACCTCTGACATGGAAACAAGGTCAAGCGGCTCAGCTATGCACAAAAACATAGGAACTGGGATGCAGAAAAATGGCAGCCGGTGCTCTGGACTGATGAGTCAAAATGAAATAAACATAGCACAAAAAGTAAGGAAAATTGTGTTTGGTAGATTATTTCTTTGTTGTAACAATGCTTCTTGGCAATAAATCTTATACCATTGAAAAGCATGTTAATTTCCTTTTTAAAAGGTGCCACATTTGTGAGGAACATGCATTTGTAGGATGAGCAGGAGAGCTGAGAATGTGGGTTGCACCCATGAAAAATGTGCCAAATCTTCTCTGCCATTGCCAAACAGCTTAATTTGCTGTTGCTATTGTTTTGAGCTTCTGGTACCCCCAGGTGCAGCCAATCAGGTGCCTGATTGCCGATCTCCAGTCTCATCAGGTTGCCAGAAGGCCTGCCATGACTGTGAGGAGTGGAGGAATGTTATGTTCAGTGATGAGTCCAGATTCTGCCTATGGCAGTTAGTGGAGGCAGTGTAATGGCATCTCCCTCACAGGAAAAATGAGGCTTGTCATCATTGGAAGCAATGAATCTCAATACAGAGAGATTTTCTGCAACCAGTGGCAATCCCATATCTCCAGTCTGGGACCAAACTCTATCCTCCAAAATGACAACGCTCACCCCTGCAGAGCAGGGTTTATCCGAGACTACCTCCAGAACTTGGGAGTGGAGAAGATGGAATGGCCAGCCAGCAGTTCAGACCTTAACCCCATTGAACACTTGTGGGATAAGCTTGGGCATGCTGTTCATGCCAGAGTGACCAACACAACCACGTTGGCTGACTTGTGCTAAATGCTGGTTGAAGAATGGGATGCCATTCCACAGCAGTGTGTGACCAGGCTGGTGGCCAGCATAAGGAGGAGGTGCCAGGCTGTTGTGGCTGTGTATGGTTCTTCCACATGCTACTGAGGCTCCTGTTTGTTAAATTAAAAAACTGTTAAATTGCCAATATGTCTTGTTTCTTCAAACTTCAATCATCCAGTCCACCAATCACCAAGTGAGTCAATGGCAGAATAAGTATTAACTGGCAATGGCAGAGAAGATTTGCCAAATTTTTCATGGGTGCAATCCACATTGTCAGCCCTACTGCTCATCCCACAAATGCATGTTCCTTACAAATGTGGCACCGTTTAAAAGAGAAATTAACATGCTTTCCAAGGGTATTCAATTTCAATTCAATTGTCTCAAAGCAGCTTTACAAAGACAAGAAATTTGGAAATTGCTTATAGGTTGTGTCCCTAACTGTTATCCCTAATGAGCAAGCTAGTGGTGACAGTGGCAAGGAAAAACTCCCTCAAATGATAAGAGGAAGAAACCTAGAAAGGAACCAGACTCAAGAAGGAACCATCCTCATTTGGGTGACAATGGATAGTGCGGTAACAAATAATACCTTCTATAATTGAGTGCTATATAGTTTTTTTTTTTAAATGTAACTTTTACCCATAAACTGATTAAAAAAGTCCACACTGTTGAAGATATAAACTGCTCGCTGATGGAGATTTAACCGACTAAGTGCAAAACAGCTAGTCCTAGCTGTCGTCATAGGAAGGCTGCCTACATCAACTGCAAAGCAAAGTTCACGGCTTTCAAGAGCATCCCTAAACTGTCCCTCATTGTGATCATCAGGCCGTCCATGTGGGGCTTTCCTCAGCAGGAGTGTCTTGTATCCTGTATCTGATGTCTCAGGCTCA
>JAOVYV010000050.1:3039087-3052227 GCA_025674545.1 Hassar affinis
CTACACAGCTGTTTATGTTTCAGTTAATGACTGTGTTTCAACCTACATGTGAAATTGATGATCATTAGCACCTTTTTGGTATATTTGGTTGATCATACACCTGATTATAATTCTGCAAAATCCCTGACAAGTGTGTATGCTGGTTTGAAGGCAAAGGGAACACCAAATATTGATTTGGATTTAGATGTTTCTTTTGTTCACACACTTATACACACAAAATAACACAAAAATAAACAATTGTTGTTTGTATGTTTGAAAGCATTCTTAGTTTACAGCATTTTTCCACAACGGTCTAAATTTTTGCACAGCACTGTATGTATGAGTGTATATATAAAAATACAGTACTGTGTTAAAATACAGTAACAAGTCTTAGGCACTCTTTTTTTGAGTTTTGCATTATTGAATCAGTACAAAGTTGTTGTTTCCAAAAAATTAAATTGAATACACTGATGTTTGTATATTCAGTAATGAAAGCAGGACATTACACAACAGACCACTTTTCAGACAGAAAACTTAATGAAGGCTGCTGGGTTTTACATGCAGAAAAAGAAGTGTGACAGTCAAAGTCTCCAGAAGAGCTGTGGCAGATTCTCCAAGATGTACTGACTCAATACAGAACTAAAAAAGAAAAAAAAAAAACCAAACCAAAAAATAGTAAGTTGTACCTAAAAACAATAGATGGACCTCTAGAAAGTAGTAAGAACAAGTAAAGTAGTGGTTGGAAGAATCGACTCCAGATCTTAATTTGACCTTCTTAATTTGTTGTGAAATAATGAGTCAAATAGTCAAATATTTTTGATCCTGAGAAATGGAAGGGCTGTTTGACAAAACAAAAATTTAACAAGTCCTTAAAAGTTAATGTAATAGTTTTGTTAAACCCCTTAAATTTGAAGTTGAAAGTCTACACTTCAATCACATCTTGATTGCTTAATTTCAGCTGCGTTGTGGTGGTGTACAGATCAGCCATAATATTAAAACTGCCTGTTTTTATTGTGTAGGTCCCCCTTGTGCCATCAAAACAGCTCTGATCTGTTGAGACATGCAATCGAACAGACCTCTAATACTGTCCTGTGTTATCTGGCATCAAGGCATTAGCAGTAGCCTTTAAATCCTGTAAGTTGAGGAGAGGCCACCATGGATCTGACTTGATTGTCTAGCACAGGGGTCTCAAACTCAATCCACAAAGGGCCGTGTGGGTGCAGGTTTTCCTTCCAACCAAACAGAAGCCACACCTCATTCCACCTGTGTTTAATCAGTGAATCTAATCAGTGGATCTTGACTTTTAGTGTGAGGCTTCTGGTTGGTTGGAAGGAAAACCTGGACCCACAAGGCCCTTTGTGGATAGACCCCTGGTCTAGCACATCCCTCTGATGAGCTGATTGAGATCTGGTGAAGTTGGAAGCCTTAACACCATGTCATGTTCCTCAAACCATTCCTGAACTTTTTTTTTGCATTGTGGCAGGGTGCATCATCCCCCTACTGCCATTAGGTAGTAGTGTTGTCATTAAGGGGTGTACTTGGTACAATATTTACATAAGTGTTACATAGTATCACTGTAATTAAATAGTGTATCATGGTACACTGTGTTCCCCAGGTAAGCAACGCACACACACCCAGCCTTCCAATGTGATGTAAAAGAAAACATGATTCATCAGACCAGGCCACCTTTTTCTAATGCACCATAGCCCAGCTTTCAGTGGTGGACATGAACACTGACTGGTCTGCAGCTCTGCAGCCCCATATGCAACAAGCTGTGGTATACTGTGTGTTGTGACCCCTATTTATTATAAGCAGCATTAACCTGTTCACCAGTAGCTCTTCTGTGGTATTGGCCCAGATGCCTTCACCTCCCATGCATGTCAGTGAGCTTTGGTAGGCATTAGCCACTGTACACCGGAAACACTGGTATGCTTATTTTTCCTGCTGCCAACACATCAACTTTGAGAACTGACTATTCACTGCCTAATAAATCTGACTGCTTGACAGGTGCTATTATAATTAGGCAATCAGTGTTATTCATTTTACCTCTCAGTGGTGTTATTATTATGGCTGATTAGTGGAGGATTACACGGATTACATGATTACATGGATTTTAACCTGTACTATATGTGGGGTGTGCAGGCTAGGTTTTTGTTTTCATGCTTTTCAAGAAGAGTCAGTTTGTACATATCAGTAGAGAGAACAATTGACAGAAACTGAGGTCCCAGAACTAGCTAGGTAACAAGTCAGTGTGAGCATGTGTATTCATTGTTCTCCCTGCATAAAAGTGGCTCAGTACAGGGGAGTGCTGTTCTCTTTGTATGGAGCCACCTCCTGTTCTACAAGCTTGGGGGGTAAAATCGTAGAAACAGATGGTGTGTTTTTAGTTTGGTTAATATAGGATTTTTTTCTCTGCCACTCTCACATGACTATTGGTCAAAGCGACTACATCTTTGACATTTTTCTTGACAGTTGGGTCTGTCAGGGCAGAGTAAACAACTGGCTGCTGTTCAGGGTAGTCCTGACCCATCTAATAATTGGAGTTCCAGCTAGTGCGAACATCATGATTTAGGGTGTGGGCTGATATTTGCAGCATATGTGCACCTCCATATTGTGTCTGTATAGTGTTGTCCGTAACAGCAATGTTGCGATTGGCTTTTTCAAGCTCCCACTCCGAAACAGCCTATTTGCTATGTTTAGCCTGGCACGTGACTCGAAAAGAGGGTGAATTTGGACTATGAAGCTCGCCATTTCCCACTCTCTGGTGATCACATGCTATAGTGACATAGCTATGGGTAGCCCTTGTAGTCCAGCCATCTCTCTACACTATCTGCCTCTTTCAAAGTTTGCATCACGGTTGCTTTTGTTTTGAAACTGCTAGGTTGTTAATGAGGCTGAAGACAGTGTGTATTAGAGCATGATGCATGCCTCTCTGCCGTTCAAAAAATGCTATTACATACATTAGATGGCATTATAAAGAGTGCATGTAATTTCGTGATATCTCCACAATGCACATTGTCAAATTTTTACATTGCAATGTATCGTGTCACAATGTATAGTTACGCCCCTATTCTCTGTGGGACTGGATGTTTGTAAAAAAAAAAAAAAAAAAAAAAAGATACCATTTGACTTGTTTTAAAATGTGGCTTGGGCACTTCTAGCAAATGGTGGCATCCTGGAATCCCTGCTAATGAATAGGGCTGCAGATTGGAAGCTATAAACATTCCTGAGGAGTGAGTTGTTTTGCTCAATCAGAATTGGCACTTGGTGCCACTTGGTTGCGGCGACTGACATTGTGTTCTCACTCCTGTAACTGACACTTTCGGGTAATGTCTTTGCAAATGGGTTGGCATTTTTGAGGTGTTAGCACCTGTCCTGACTTGGGTTGAACAATAATTATGGTGGTAGACTAAACAGTGTTGTACTTACTGGGAAACCAAAGTGTTCTCAAACAGTAGCTGAGCTAATAAATTGTTCCAGCTTAAGCTTGCTTTCTCTGATCTCCATTGCATTTACTAAAGTGTGTGTGTGAATGGTGAATTGTAGCTATGACCCAATTCAGCTTCTGCATCTCTGAATGGCTACATTTGAAGAGTGAGTTGAGTCCCAAATTGATAAAAATAAACAATTATTGTTTGTTTGACAGTACTGTATGTATATGTGAATGTACTTGGTTACATTTCACCACCATTTTGAATATGAGTGAAGTTGACACTAGCCATACAGTAACAGTTGTTAACTGCCTAATGTTAATTTGCTAAGAGTATGCACCTTTTAACATGGACCACTCTCATCATGCTAAGATACATCCCGTGCCGACGATGAAGCATCCCCAGCTTTAATAAATGAAAAAATGAAAACAGCTCTGTCTTTAAGAAACTTCTGCATATGGATGTTTCATAACACCAGGAAAACAAATGGAAATATTGTAAAAATACTTTTCTGTAAAAGTGCAAATAACGTAAACAGTGCAAAGGTAACAATTCATAAACTATGCTCCAAAACATTTAAACAGTATAAAAACACAATAATAATAATAAAAAAAAAAAACAGAAACAAAAACAAGCTTGAAATGCAAACAATTCTGACTTTACACATAAACTGTACAGTAGACAGTTTGTTTGTAAATTACTGTGACACTCTTTGTTCATACTCTTTGTACAGGGCAGGGCTGTTTTTTTTTTTAAAAACCTCTCCTTGATTGCATATTGTATTTACAGTCCATGCTTGTTCTTGTTGCATGTGATCCATTGTCTTTTTGAAGCTCAACTGTTAATATTTTAATGCTATAACCTTTTAATCATGTACCTCTCTGTCTGTATGTACACCAATCAGCCATAACATTAAAACCACCTCCTTGTATCTACATGGAGATCTCTCTTACTTTATCAGCTGCACTGACAATACAGGTGCACTTCTCAGTTTTGTTTTCTCACTCACCTTTGTTTCATATCAACCAAGTGCTTATACCAAATGTTTTGCTATGAATTTGCAATATTTATTTGGTAGATAACTGTTAATTAAAATGCATCATTCAGTGTCATTCAGTGTTCCCTATGAAATTTAATAGAAGCTGCAACATTTATCATTTAACATTTGAATTTTAAAATGGGTTAAGTCATGTTTAATACATGTTTGTCATGTTCCAGTGTAATTTTTGAGGTGTTTTTTTTTTCTTTTTTGTTTTGGGTAGTATTGATTTTGTGACATTCAAGATAAAAGCTAATGCCAGCACTTGGATAAGTCAGTCTTTCTGCCACTCAGTAGGTATAATCGCAGTAACTTCAGCTTATGGTTGCATCAAGTGCATACGCTTTGTTATTGGTCGAAAAGTAATCCATATTCTTAACACTAGACTGACTGGTGTGTGCTGTGCCCTACAATACCTGAATTGAACATCTCTATCAGTTTAATAGAAGGAGGAGAGTCTGCATTTGGAACAATATTGAAAATGATTCTTAATATTGTGGTATACCATTATACTGCTCAAACCACTCTCACACATAGAGTGGATATAAAAAGTATATGTAATAATGAAACCAAGATTAATCATGTCAGAAGCTTCCCAACCCTCAATACAACATTACACCATATACAAATTAAGTGGCAAAACAAACATTCTGGAATAATAATGTTACAATAACCTGGTTGCTCAAGTATAATTTAACTATAAATTATTATTAACTTATTAACTGTAATTATTAACTATAATTTTCGATCTGGCCCTGTTGAAAATAAACCAGTCGCGTTCAGTCTCATGTTCAGTAATAATGCAGTTAAATTATTCTGATTAACCCCAAATAAAGACCAGCTGTTTCTATAGGATTTTATGAATGTAATCTTAGTTTTTAACACAGCACACCTTCAGAGGTCTTGTGTAGCTGTCAAAGGGATATATCGCCATAACATTAAAAACACCTGCCTAATATTGTGTAGGTCCCCCCTTGTGTCTACCAAAACATCTTTGATCTGTGTGTGTGGACACATTCAGAGAGAAACTGACAGCATTAAATTTTGATCTTTTGTACTGTTGCAGTTTGGCAAAGATGCTTAGAATAAACGGCCACTTTCCATATAAAAAGTGAGCATTTTGAGGGAGTGTGTTCTTGTCCCTTGTATATGTATTGTATACATATTGATGTAAATATTTTATTTGGTTATTGTTTGAAATGCGAAATTTTATTATTTTGTATTTTATATGACAAACATTTTGCATTTTTTGATCCAGTGAATGTGTAGTGATCCTTATTTGTTTTTGTTGTAGGTGGTATGGCCAAGAAAAAGACTATAATGTCCTGGTGATGGATCTTTTGGGGCCCAGTCTAGAGGACCTCTTTAACTTCTGTTCCCGCAGATTCACAATGAAAACGGTTCTAATGCTTGCAGATCAGGTAAGGTGCAACTTTTCTTCTTAAAAGATCTTTCATTTTACAAGGGCTGAGCTATTTGTATGGTATTTAGTGTTTCTCCTGAATTCTGAATCTATCCCCAGTCTTGCTTTTAGCCTAGTGTTTGGTGAATGACTCGATAGCATTTACATTAAATAAATGTAATGGAGGCACAGATTAGCCTAATGGATAAATGTTTTTTGAAAGACATGCACATACATCAGATGGCACTACTGTACTTGGTGTGCAATTCCTTGTTTTGTTTAGAAATAGCTGTTCTGATCCCCTTTTTGTTTAAATTTTGTTACATTGTTTTTTTAAATGAAGAGTAATTTTAAGTGCTCTCAAGTTAACGAACATGCTAAGCTGTTAAAGAATTGACTGCGATTAAAAAGATTAACGCCATTCCAAAATTAACACAGACATTCCAAACTTGGAAAAATGAACACACACATTCCAAAATTACTCATTTTAGGCTGCATTCCGATTGCAAGGTTCCCTAAACCCTATCCCTGCTCCCTATACATTGGAGAGGGTATAGAATTCCAGGGGCTGTTCATAGGGAACGGCTCTATTTGGAACGCGCCGCAAAATCATCTTGCATCATGCAATTCAGTGTATTTAGCATGATGAATCAAACAACACTATCTAGGCTAATTTTGTATGCTGTAGGCACTTTTGAAATAAATGTGAAATGTCTATGAACTGTGGATAATGTATTTTAACTTTTTTATTAATGGTGGTTTACATCAGTTTGTCTACAAAGGTGATGGATCCGCGTAACATACACAAACTCCTATGTGCTTTTTAAATATGATCATTATTTATTTATTTTTTTTATTTTCTTACCTTGAACTTTCCTGTTAAACTGTTATACTGTTACTCTGTTCCTGATGATTACTTTTTCCTCTGGCAGTTAATTAAAAAAAAAACCACAAACTACTTCCCATTGCGCAGGCGGGTCTCTGAGGCAAAATCGAATCAGCCAATCATGTAGCAGCAGCACAACAGAACTTCTGGTGAAGTGATGTACCTATGTTTCCTAGCTTCCTACATACTGTGCTGTTCCTTTTAAATTAAAAATAAATAAGACATCTTTCATCAAACTAAGTCAAATGAATGAGTCAACATTCAAAATTTCTCTTAAAATAGACCAGTGATAAATGGCAACAACATTTTCGGTGTTCCTATGATGCCTACCAAAATGCGTGTCAAAACCAAGATTAACACGTTATTAAAAGTTTTATCTTCGCGATTAATGACGATTAAAAATCGCATGACAGCTCTAGTAATTCTGCATCTTCATTCTGCAAAGAAATTAAGAAAACCTTTGTGACTAGGGGTGTAACGATAGTCTGCTCACAATTAAATTTATGATACTCAGTTCTTAATTCCATGATATTTTAGACAAAATTTAAACAAAACAATTATAAAAGGCAGTTTTAGTCCTGCTTGGGAAGTAAGCTTTAAAGTGTGGGCAAAACACTGTGTATGGTGCTAGTCCAGCCTCGTTCACTGCTACCTCCATATTTCAAGCGTTGTCCGCAACAGCAACAATGTTGCGATTAGCTTTTTCGACTCAAACATGTTTAGCCCGGTGTGTGACTCGAAAAGAGGGTGAGTTTGGAGTACGAAGCCCACCTTTTCCCACTCTCTGGTGATCACATTACCAGATAACTATAAAGCTGTTATAGTGACAGCTGTGTAGCCCTTGTAGTCTACCGTCTGTCTCTAATGCTACACTGTCTGCTGCTTTTAAATTTTGTATTACATTTGCCTTTGAGGTGAAATGAGAGCATGATGTATGACATACTAGTGAGGGCCGAGCACAAAAGAAATGCTATTACATTCATTAGATGGCGTTATAAACAGTGCACAATATTGTGATATGTCCACGATGCAAATCGTCACATTTTTGCATCGCGTTGCATCGTTACACCCCATTTGTGAGTTCATCAGAGGTGGCTACTAGGCTTTGGCAGTTTGAATGTCACAATAAAAATGATCACATTGATCAATATCAATAATCATCAATAAAAGTCATTATTTCTTTCAGGTTTACATGATGATATTTGCTCCTAAGTGAAAATTGAAGAAGCCAGATGGTTAATTGTGCTTTAAAATATTCTTTATGGTCCGAACTTGGAAAACATCAAAACATTTCACAAATCCGGGGTAGAACATTTAAAAACAATTATGAGTGAGTGAGTGTGTGTGTGTGTGTGTGTGTGTGTGTTTAATTTGAGGGGTTGTACAAAAATATTAAACATTTCAGGAATTACATCTGTTTTTTTCCAAATAGTCCTTCCATTTTCAGAGACTCAGAAGTTATTGGTTATTTGCTAAGCTGTTTCATGGCAAATTAAGGAGATAAATGGTCTGGAGTTGATTCAAATTTGCAATTTCTGTCAAATTTGCATTTGGTAGCTGTTGCAATGGGGACCCAGTGCTGTCCAAAGAGGTATCAGTGCAAGTGAACAGGCCATCATTACACTAAAAAAACGTAACTGACCTATCGGAAAGAGATTGACTTTAGGAATGGCCAAATCATCAATTTGGTGCAATGTGTTAACAGTCCAGGCTGGTGGAGGTGGCATAATGGTGTGGGGAATGTATTCTTGGCACACTTGAGGCTGTTAATACCAATCATTATTGTCACAGCCTGTTGAGTATTTTTGCTGACAATGTCCATCCCTTCATGACCAGAATTCACTATCTTTTAATGGCTACTTCTAGGATGCTATTGCACCATGTGACAAAGAGTTTGTAGTAGTGTGAAGAAAGTTGAATATTTTCATATAACTGCATGGTCTGGGGTATGTGGTGTTTTGCTTATTCCAAAGTAATTTGCCACTGAATGCCATGTCATACATTTTACTGACTATAGTTGAGATAAAACTATGCATAAGGCTATTTCTTATTAAATAATTGAGATTTAGTGTTGTAGAACATGCGTCGTCCAAGAGAGAAGTTATGCTAAGTTTATTAGTTACATTATAGCTTCAATAAACAGTTGTTCCCTTACTAGAATTGCTTTGTATTTTACTATGAACCTGAAAAGTGTGAACTTGTAATCTGTAGACTTTCCTGTGGAAAATGTTGCAAATTACTGTCACTGTTGTAAAGCGCTAACAATAGGGACTCCTACGTCCTAACCAAATAGTGTCACTACAGCACTTTAATTTGTTTACTTTAATAATAAACTAACTTTGTTAGACATGTTTTAAATTTTAATTAAAATTATTTTTTTTTGGAATTACGTGGAGCATCTGCCATATGAATCCCTACATAGGAGCTGTTAAAAACGTATTAGAGTGAGCATATTAATATAAACTGTTCATTCATGTTACAGCAGTAACTGTCTGAGCTGTGGGCTTATACAAAAATAATGCACACATTGGAGAATTCAGCCATGCTTTTTTTTTTTGTCGTGTGTGGGTGCGTGTAACTTTTGTGTCACCAGTGGAATGCAAAGTATTGATATTGTTTAAGGATTATCTTCATCAGAGCTTTGTTCTTTGCAGATGATCAGCAGAATCGAGTATGTACACACAAAAAACTTCATCCACAGAGATATCAAGCCAGACAACTTTTTAATGGGCATTGGCCGTCACTGTAATAAGGTAAGTGCTTCTCACCTTCAGAGAGTGAGTTGAATCTCTGGAGTATATTTGTTTGCGATGCACGTAAATTAATAAAATTCATAGATTTTTTTTTTTTTTTTGTGCTTGTACATACTTTTGACATGTACATACAGTGCCTTGCAAAAGTATTCATACTTTTTTCCCATTATGCCCACATACTTGAATATTTTTTATTAGGATGATAGACCAACACAAAGTAGCAAGTAATTTTGAAGTGAAAAGAAAATGATGCATAGTTTTCAATTTTTTAATAGATGATAATCTTGAAAGTGTGTTGTGTATTTGTATTCAGCCCCCTGAGTCCATACTTTGTAGGACCACCTTTTGCAATTACAGTCCTTTGGGGTATCTCTCTACTAACGTTTTCCCATTCTTCTTTGTAAAAAAGCTTAAGCTCTGTCAGATTGGATGGAGACTGTCTGTGAACAGCATTTTTTAAGTCTTGCCACAGATTCTCAATGAGATTTAGGTCAGGACTTTGACTGGGCCATTCTAACACATGAATATGAATGAATAATGAATATGCTTTGATCTAAACCATTCCATTGTAGCTTGGGCTGTATGTTTAGGGTTGTTGCCCTAGGTGAACCTCCCCCCCAGTCTCAAGTTTTTGCAGCCTCTAACAGATTTTCCTCCAGGATTGCCCTGTATTTAGCTCCATCTATCTTCCCATCAACTCAGACCAGTTTCCCTGTCCCTGCTGAAGAAATGCATCCTCACAGCTTAATGCTGCCACCACCATGTTTCATGGTGGGGACGGTGTGTTCAGGGTGATGTGCAGTGCTAGTTTTCTGCCACACACAGCGTTTCGCATTTAGGCCAAAAAGTTTATCTTTGGTTTCATCTGACCCGAGCACCTCCTTCCATATGTTTGCTGTGTCTGCTACTTGGCTTGTGGCAAATTGCAAATGGGAATGGCTTTCTTCTTGCCACTCTTTCATAAGATTTCATAATGTGGAGTACACGAATAATAGTTGTCCTGTGGACAGATTCTCCCACCTGAGCTGTGGAGCTCTGCAGCTCCTCCAGAGTGACCAAGGGCCTCTTGGCTGCTTCTCTAATTGGTGCTCTCCTTGCCTGGGCTGTCAGTTTAGATGGAAGGCTTACAGTTGTGCCATATTCCTTCCATTTTCGGGTGATGGACTGAACAGTGCTCTGTGAAATGTTCATAGCTTGGGATATTTTTTTTATAACCTAACCTTGCTTTACACTTCTCCACAACTTTATCCCTGACCTGTCTTGAGTGTTCCTTAGTTCTCATGATGCTGTTTGTTCACTAATGTTCTCTAACAAACCTCTGAGGCCTTTGCAGAACAGCTGTATTTATAGGTAGACTCTGCTTACTAATTAGGTGACATCTAAAGCAATTGGTCACACTGGATTTTATTTAGGGGTATCAAAGTACAGGGGTCTGAATACAAATGCATACAACTTTTTTTTTTTTTATTTAGAGATTATTTATTAAAAATTTTGAAAACTAATGTATCATTTACTTTTTACTTCCCTTGCTACTTGGTGTTGGTCCATCACACAAAAAAAAACAATAAAATACATTTTGTTTGTGGGTGTAATGTGGGAAAAGTTCAAGGGATATGAATACTTTTGCAAGGCACTCTATATTTGGTATCTAGTGATGTACTTACAATGCAAATTAATGATAATGAAGTTGCTCAAAAAATATTGTTAGGGGAAATAATAGTGTTAAGTGGAGCACATCTGGGAAATGTGTACTCTGATTCATTTATGAAAGGTGTTTTGGGAGTATTATGACGTGCCAGACATTTTATTTAATTTTACTTGCATACATACATCTTGCCTTATTTAATGCCTTATTTATGAATTTATTATGAATATTTTTTGTTTGTCTTACACCTTTAGAACATTTGGGCTGTAACTATATATACAGAAAATATTACCTAACGTTGCCTGACTGTTTATTGTTTGAAAATGTTTTGCGCCCTTGCAGACAGGCAACATTTGGCCAATTTAAAGCACGATGTGGATTAAACAAATCAGTAGCACTATAAGATAAAATGTTTCTGGTGACAAACAAATTAGTGGTCCTTTTCAGTGAGCGCCTTTTTTGGTGCGCTCTACCATTTTGGACAATGCTTCCTGGAATTAATGTGTTTACCAGTGTGTCTGTTTGAATGCCAGCCTTAAGCTTTATTTATATGTATATGTATATGCATGTTATTTAATTTAAAACTTTAACAGTAATTATGCCCCACCTTTTTGTCATTGGGTGAGATCTTCAATGAATTGAACAAATGGGACAGTCTGATCTGCAACTTTGCAACCCCTACTCCTGTTCCTGAATTATTCCTTTTTCTTCAAATTACTGTTGCTTTCAGCACACACCATTGTTCATTATTGGGTTTGACCAAGAGTAGTCTTGCTTGTTTTATGGAGGCGAGCATAGTTGTTGGAGTTTATTTGTATGAATGTATTTGTTGGCTGTGTTTATTAAACAGTGAAGTCGACTCGTGTCTGAATATGCAGAAAGCTAAGCATCAACTCCTTGAGGATTTTTGCTCAAATCCTACTCCATACTGCAAACTGCATACACAGTTTCTGGAAGAGTAGGACAAATGTTAAATATTTACCATGCTCTGGCTTACTTGTTTTCTTTCATTCTACAATAACACTTTTGGTGTTTATAATTTAATTTAATTTGAATCTTTGGTTATTTCTGGTCTGTTTTACTGAATCTTGGAAGTGTAAGCAAGGTCAGGAGACTTCTCATTCTGCAGTTGTAACTGAACTAAATCAGTTGGTTCAGTCAGGTAAATGCAAATATATTGCATCATGAAAGTCTTAAACCTCAATTCCACTTTTTCTACACCTTTTATTTTGAATGATGTAAATACAGAAGTATTCTTCCATCTTTCTTACTGAAGGTATTATTATTGTTTTTATTTATTTATTTTTATAGAATTTCATTCTTTATATTAATGTTGTTGAGAATTTATTTTGGTGTCATTTATTTTATTAATATTGTCATATCTAATTGGGAAAGAATGACCAATTGCAGTAAATATTTTTGCAGTGCCTTATGTTAGTGGTAGTCATCCAGTCTTGATTTGTTATTTCTCCTTTAGATTCACTGAGCTTCTCCCTGTCACTTAGCACTTGGTGTAGTTTAACGTTTGCTAGGACAGTGCAAAACAATTATACTTGTAAAAATGTGTGGAGTCTGTAGTTAGTAGACAATTATTATTTAGGTCACTAGAGGTCTTGTATATTATGTGGATCTATTGTTTATCTAAACAAAGTCCTCGGGCTATGTCTATTTATTACTGTGCAGTCTTGTTGTCTCTTGGTCTGGTTTCCCCATAAGAAGTTTAATGGTCATGTAAAAGGCTTGCTGGTGTATAAAGGATGGCATTAGGCTCCCCTGTTTGTTCTTTTTCTTAGCCTTGCTGTTGCCTGTCTGCGTTGGCCATTTGGGGTTGTCAGCAATACTGTTTGATATACTGCACCCTCTATTGTCTGTTTAGTGTTTAGAATCTCCAGTGGGGAAGAGGAAAAGAAGCTTGGCTGTTAGTTCTTCTCAGGACCCATCTTTCTCAGGATTAAACCAGGTCTGAAACTACAAACGCCTAATAATGCTGCCAATTTTTTAATAT
>JAOVYV010000050.1:3088613-3101874 GCA_025674545.1 Hassar affinis
TTCACACTCTGCTCTTACTGGTGCAATGTGCAATTAATGAAGATTGGCCACCAGGCTGGTCCAATTTAGCCATTAAATCTCCCACACTAAAATGACAAATGTTTTAGTTTCATTGTCTAACCCCTGTAAATCATCTATAAGCCCTGGAAAGTGCCAGAATATTGAATAATATTGGTTGTTTATGCCTGTGAAAATATAATTACTTCATTACTAATATTGGAGTAAGCCAGACCAAAAAGACAAACCCCTTCACCCTTGAACAAAAATCAAACCAAAAAGCAGCTTCATTAGTACCCATCAATCATCAGAATTTTAGAGCTCCTGGGACTGGTCATTAAAAATGGTTAAGCAGAAATGGGAAGCAACGATGGAGAACATATGATATGGAACACACCAATGGAATAGCAAGCTAGTTACAGAGCTCCTCATGCGCAATCAGACAATATAAGTATCATCCTTATGCAATGTGCTACCCCGAGCTAAACTTTTAGAATGTTGGCAGTGTTTCTAGGAAGACCCAACAGCACCACGTAGTGAAGGAACAAGAAGCGTCATCTCCTCTGGCACAAGACATGATCTGAATACCTTTAAAATGGTGATCAGTTCTGTTATATTCATAGCTCAAGTATGAAATGTGCAGAAGGCTCTGATGTTAATTATCCATTAAATAATAATTGTAGTTTCTCAGGAGATAATCTGTTGACAATAACTATCTTTATTGTATATTTGTTTCCAATTCACTAAATCCTGTATGCATTGATGATTGTTATAGATGATTGCATAGATGATCATTTATTCATAATGTTTACAAGTTTTCTCCATCTCATATACTTTTCTTGTAATCATATGTAATAGGGTAGCAATGCTGCAATTGTGAATCATGGTTATATACTTGCATCTAGATAAATGTTCCATTAGATAGAGAGGTACTCATGAATTTTAAAATGGTTATATGATTTGTCTTCTTGCCCAATGTGATCATTTGTTTCTTTTTGTTCTGTTATATTGTACGAACCATGTCTAGGAAACATATATTACTTATGGTGGCTTGATAAAATAATTCACATTGAAACGTTTCTTCAAACCAGATGGAACAAAAGAATTACCTTCACCCCAACCTGCTTGCTAAAAGTAGAGAGGAAGTCTAAATCAAGTCAAGAAGAAATGCAACCTCAATGTTTGTGCCTGGTTCTGAGCAAAGACTTTGTTGCCTTTTTAACTGCAATTTTATTTGTTTTGTATTTGATGTTAAGCGTCCAAGTTATTTTTGTTTTAAGTTTACTTTAAACTTCTAACCACAACTGATAGGTTCTAAACATGCTTGATAGGTTCAGACTCTGGGTTGCTTATTGAAAGCTTGGGGGGTTCAAGCCTCAACATCCCCAGGCTGCCACTGCAGCCACCCTTGAGCAAGCCTAGTTGATGTGAGGGCTGTGTCCAGAACATGTCAGATCAAAATGCAGACTTGATGATACCACAAGAACAGGAGCAGCCAAACGAGGGGGTGGGGAGGAGGGGAAGAAACTTTTGTTGCACATACTGCACAGGATTGTTTGTCTGATGTGGCTATAACTGGCAAGTCTGTACCTTTCTACTTGATGATGGTAGAAGTTCAATTTATCATAGAGAGGTTGGGAGGGGATTACTAATGTTGTTTGCCCTTTACCATACCTGTCTATCAAAGATGTCACAGTTTGATTGATTTTCAGGTTGCCATCAGACAACAAGACTAAATATTAAAACTTAATATATAAAAAAAAATTTTAATGTCAGTTTTTTGTTTTGACTGGTAAAAACATTTTACCACAAGTACAGTCTGTGCTTGCATTCATACCGATGGCCCTACTGATTGATGTGAAAACTCAAGCTCTCAAATATCTGTGACTGTTCAAGGTTCATTTTATGTTACTGAAAAGCAATCGCCTCTGCCAAAATGAGAAATGGAATGCACAGTGTATTGTTCCATTGTAACATTCAGAATATGTACCAAAATGACCAAAATTGGTACAAAAAAACAATATTGCTTTGTTTTTCACTTGACCTCTTTAATGAAAAAACAATAAATGATAATTTGCATTTTCAAAATGCCATGCTGAATTTGTGTCACAATTAAATACAAAACACCTCAAACCCACCTCACTGAAATGCAATGCATATGAGATTAAATTAAACTTAAACACTGAGGTGGAGAAACAGTGCCAAAATGAAAAGTAAAATGTCCATTACATTTATTTAAAGACAATCTCTTAATAGAAAAACAATACACAATTGTTCTGTTATGAGAATGTTGTGTAAAGGCATTCTCTCTGGATTAACGTACAGCTACAAGCGATTTGTTCAGACTGGTTTCTCAGCCACGGAATCAGTATTCTGATTGGACAGCGATTACGTTTCATTTTGGCACAAATTCCACACTGCTATTCTTCGAAAAACAAACAACTAAAACAAACTTTGTATTTCCTTTTTGTGCATTCACAGCATTTTAAGCTTTTTCAATTCTGACACGAATTCAGCCTTTCACTTTGAAAATGCAAATCATTGTGCCATAATGCAGTATTGTCGCGTGCACAAGTGTAAATGTGACCAGCACAGAATCGGTTATACGAGACTGATCGGCTGGTCACCAGTTATGGCCGATCACACTGAAAACCAGAAGATTCTGGTCACCGGCCAATCGATTGCTGCATCTCTTGATCATTTCTGCCATTGACAAAACAATCGAATGTGTTTAAATCATCATTTTCATAACAGTAGCATATCGATAAAAATAGTGTGCAAACTAGCCAGGACTGGTTTTTGTTGGGCAGTGGGGTTGATGCAGACAGGGTTGTCCAGGGTGTGACTGATGATATTTCACAGTAAATTTTCAGTCTGCAAAAAATTTCAAAAAATTTTTGAGAGATATCTAAAATATCTACATTATACTGCCAAAAGTATTGACTCACCTATCCAAATCAATTAATTAAGGCGTTCACTTACATGGCCACAGGTGTATAAAATCAAGCACCTAGGCATGCAGACTGTTTCCACAAACAAATTTGTGAAAGAATGGGTTGCTCTCAGGAGCTCAGTGAAGTCCAGTGTGGTACCATGATAGGATGCCACCTGTGCAACAAGTCCAGTCGTGAAATTTCCTCACTACTAAATATTTCACAGTCAACTGTAAGTGATATAACAAAGTGGAAGCAATTGGAAACAACAGCAATTCAGCCATGAAGTGGTAGGCCACTGGGTTTGGGGATTGCCCTTTCCTGTTCCAACATGATTGTGCACCAGTCCATAAAGAGTTTGGTGTGGAAGAACTTGATTGGCCTGCACAGAGACCTCACTTCAACCTGACAGAAGATTTTTGGGATGAATTAGAGTGGGGAATGCGAGCCAGGCTTTCTCCTCCATCAGTGTCTGACCTCACAAATGTGCTTCTGGAAGAATGGTCAAAAATTCCCATAAATACTCTCCTAAACCTTGTGAGCTATCATCATGGTACATCACTGTATGGCCAATTTTGTGATTGATTGTTGCCCAAATTGGCCAGAATTTCCAGCATTATCCATGCTTCTATACATAAAAACAAATGTGCGTCTTGTAAGATTGGGTGTATAGAGAAATTTGTTTATTTTGCACAAACGTTTTACCTGAAAACAAAGATCTTTGGGACATTTAGCCCTGTCAAGGCTATGGATAGATTATTCATCAGAATAACACAAAAATGCACTGGGATTTGTAAATGGTATGGCTGCCATATGCCCAACAATCCTCTTGGAAAATAGTACAGTTTATTGAAAATGCTGTACCTCAGTAGTGATTGAATTTCATGAAATTGAAAGTTGTTTTCAGAGCAATGTTCTCAGGACCTCTGGAAAGTTTTGGGAATTATCATTGTTAAGGTGAGTTAAATTCAGATCTGTACATCAGAGTGAGCTGAATACACTCATGTTATTCTAATCTGTAAGCGTATTTCTCATGATGACTGGGCTACTCAGCTTTCAGCAGACTTTAAAACTGCACATAATTATAATACATTTTATTTAATGGCACCTTTCAAGTCACTCAAAGTCACCTTACATCTCAGTAAAATAACAAGCAGTAATCACTTTTAAAAATTTTAGTTTTTAAAGCAGATTTAAACTAATTGAATCCAGCATACGAATATGATAGTGTAGTGAATTCCTAAGGTTTGGAGCAGCATAAGAAAAAGCCCTACAACCCACTGTCCTGAGTTTAATGTCCTGAGTGTAATATCATATTACGCCACAAGATGGCAGCGTCAGTATATAAATCTGACCTTAAGGTCTGTTGAACCTTTCCGGTGTCCATTAAGACAATTGTTTCAAAGCCACAGTACTAGAACATTTAGCCAACTGTCAATCAGCATTATTGTAATAACGTTTTGTGTGTATGTGGTGCTGTGGGTTTTCAAATTATATGATAATAATTAATAAAAAATAGTTTGTTTATTTATTATTATTATTATTATTATTATTATTATTATTTTATTACTTTCACTAAAATTTGGACTAAATATTGTGAGGATGTGTATGATGGAACATGTTAGGCATATAATTACACAGAGCTGTATATAACTTTTCATTGTACATAGCTGTATATACTATTTTTATTACGGTGCTACTAAATTCTTAAATCTAAAAATTCTGAATACTAAATTCCTTTTTTTAAAAGTATTGTGCAGCATCTTGTTAAATGATAAGATGACAATAGTATGGTTTGTTTGTTCTTTACATTATGGCAACTAATAAGGCTATAATCATGGCATGAGTAGGGTGCATCTTTTCAGCATCTTCTCTTGCCTTCTCAACCCTCCCCCTCCTCCTTCACCCAACTCTCTTACTACTCAGGATTTTGTTTACTTCTTTGAGGAGAAAGTCAACAAGATCCACCACTCCCTTTTCCCTAGCTCCTGTGACCACTGCACACCCTCACAGCCCCTCTCCCACATCTCTAACCAGCTTCTTTCCTCTCAACTGAGGAGCTTCAGCTGCTGACATCCAGCAGTCCTTCAAAATGTCCTCTGGATCTGATCCCATCCATGCTGCTCCAGACAATCTCTCAGGAGCTCCTAGCCTTCATCTTTTTGACCATTAACTGCTCCTTATCATCAGGAATTGTACCATCTTCATTCAAGATTACTAGGGTGGGGCCCATCCTAAAGAAGCCTAGTCTTGATGGCACCAATATCAGCAACTACAAACCAGTATCCCTCTCCTCTTTCTTCTCAAAAATTCTTGAACGTGCTGTCTACAATCAGCAGTCTCTCTTTGTCTCGCTTCAGGATCCAAACCTTTGGCTTCAAATCGGCACATTCCACTGTACATGCGCTCATTGCAGTGACAGAGAAACTCCATTTCGCAAGGTCAGCTGGGGTGTCATTGGTCCTGATTCTACCTTACCTTTCTACTGCCTTTGTGTCAGTCACAATATCCTTCTGTCCAGCCTTTCTGACCTGCTTGAAGTCCTTCATGGCAGTGCGCTCCTAGGTAACATGGAACAGCTCAACATCCACTCCATACAAACTATCCACTCATGTCTCACAAGGCTCAGTGCTGGGTCCTCTTGCTCACTTATACTTGCTCACTGGAAGTTTCTTCAAATGGCTTCTCTTACCATTGTTATGGTGATGATACTCAGCTCATTCTTTCTTTTCCTCCTTCTGATACTACTGATAGCTTTCGACTCAGATCTCAGCATGTCTAGCATTGCTTCATGGATGGCAGCCCACCACCTCAAGCTAAATCCATGCAGGACAGAGCTGCTATACATCCTGGGAGTTGCTGGTCTTCATTGTCATCTCTCAATTTTCATTGGAGAACACCATGATCACTCTATATTTCGAAGCACATAGCCTTTAAGTAGTTGTAGATGATCAGCTCTCTTTCATGGCTAACCTTCTTGCTAACCTGACCCTTTCATGCAGGCTTCTCCTTTCCAACATTCAGAGAATTTGAATGTATCAGCTCACATCAGATCTAAAACACTGATGCTGGCCTACAAATCCAAAAACACTGCAACCCCTCCCTACCTGATGACAATGATCAAAGCTCAATGTGTACCCAGAGCCCTTCGTGCCTTAAGTATGGCTCTACTTGACCCACTATTACCAAGGACATTTTCCCTGTCCTGGCCCCAAGGTGGTGGGGTGAATTCTCCATCATCCTCAAAGGTTTGCCCCCTGCTGTAGCCTTCATTATTTGAGGTACCAACAGAGAGTCTGCACCTTCTGATTGAAGTAGGCATGGCGGATCATTACATACTGAAAGTTCACTCATGTACTGCAGTGCGAGACCATTCAGTTCTTTATAGTTTAATAGTAGTAGTTTATAATCAAGGCGATATTTGACTAGAAGCCAAGTCAGTGTGGATAAAATAGGGGTTATATGGTCATATCTTCTGGTTCTAGTAAGGAATCTGGCTGTTGCATTCTGAACTAACTAGAGTTTGTTTATGCACTTACTGTTACATCCAAACAACAAGACATTACAATAATCCAACCTATAGCATGAACTAATGTTTCTGCATCATGCTACAAGATAATATTTTTTTTATTTTAGCAATATTCCTGAAATAAAAGGCTTTCCTAATAATATTATCTACATGAACTTCAAATGAAAGACTGGAATAAACAATCACACCAAGGTCTTTTACAGTTGTGCATGATGTAATTGAAAGGCCATGCCAAAGTTATTATGTGGTCTTATTACAAATTCTTTTTTCTTATGAGAATTAAGGAATTTAAATATAAATAGCTATAAATGATTACTTTGATGAAAATAATAATGAGAGGTGCTCCTACTGTTTCTTTGGGATGCATGCAAAGCGGTTCTTAGGGGGAAATTATAGCTTTCTAAATAAAGCTGTTGTGTACCTGCATTTGAATCCGTATCGGCTGTCTGAATCCTTCGTTAGAACATGGATGCAGTAGGTAGACTGGAATGGTGTCAGGAACTGGTAGCACAGGGTTGCCTCATCACAGGGCAACAGCACCAAATAGCCATACTTAGGGTAAAGATTCCTGCTACATTGCCAGTTATATTTTGAAAGCCTGGAATGCCCCAAGCCTAAGGAGAGTGAATGACTATGGTTCATACTGTCCTTGTTCTGTAAAACTTAACTGTATTTCTCATACATAAAACCATTGCAAGATTTTGGTAATTGCTGTTTGTCATGAATTTTTAGCATCATGCTTTAAATTTGAGACCAATTTGTAACCCATTTAAGATGTTTTGATAGATAAGCTTTCTTTTGACACATTTATGGTTTGAATCAATCACAAGTTTATTAAGAGTTTGACATTCTGTTAGTGTTTGAATTGCAAGTTACTTAAGACAAAATATTAAGAAGTCTTTATTACTGTGGGATGTACATTGTTTATTTATCCCATGTTAACCACAAACTTAACAAGTAATTACAATGTAATATGATACAATTTAACTGACATTCATGTTGTCTAACCCCACCCCCAAGAACAGTATTTCCAGGAATCCCCTTTGTAATTTCCCAAGGGATTCCTGGGAAAACTGGACCCCGGGGACAGGGAAAAAAGTGTATATTAGACAAAAAAGAAACTGCAAAGAGCTAAATACTATCTTAAAACATTTGTCATTTATTTCTTTGAGAAAATCTTTTATCTAAGTGACTTGCAAAAACTGGCAGTGCTAGGAACTTACAACCTTCTGATTAGTAACTCAGATCCTCAAATATTGAGATACAACTGCCTATCTATACTCGGAACTGATTTCCTTTAATAT
This sequence comes from Hassar affinis, assembly GCA_025674545.1. Taxonomy (NCBI): domain Eukaryota; kingdom Metazoa; phylum Chordata; class Actinopteri; order Siluriformes; family Doradidae; genus Hassar; species Hassar affinis. The sequence goes on from JAOVYV010000050.1 coordinate 3,096,377, forward strand.
GTTAGCAAAAAAAAAAAAAGTTACAATAGCTACATTTTACAAAGATATTTGATCTATATTATTTTATTATTACTTTAATCTACATTTATTTTTATATCTGGCTAATAAAAAGGTAACACAAATGCTGATGAGTGTTTAAAGTAGCAGTGTCCCTCTTCCCGTGCTACAGTGCTTCATCTCAGACTCCCAATTGACCAGAGATGCAGCACTGCACCTTGGGCCTGAGGGCTCGTTCACATTCACATTCCTTTTTTCTGCAGGTAAAATGTACTCTTATCATTAAGAAGGTTGGGAGAATAGGCACAATAACCCCAGGCTCAATACATACTACATCTGTTCTTCATCCTTCCCATAGTGTAGGGCATTGTTTTACTGTGACAGTTATAGTTGTTGCAGTTGTAGGATATTAATATCTGTGATAGGCCCCTGATCTTTGTCAATGTAAAAGTAATCTAGAAGACTTAACAGTTAAATACTTATCAGCTCCAGTGTCACAACCAAAGTAAATATGTGAGCTGTATTTCATTGAACCACAGACAAAAAAAACATATGTAGGGTCTTCAGTTTCCCAGCACAAAGTATGCATTATGTTGAATGGCCAAGCCCCAGAACAGCAAGGCTCCTTAACCAGCAGTAACATGATGTACCACTGTGAAACAAGACATAAACACTTATTTATCTTATTTATAGACATGTTCATAGTCGAATTTTAGGTGAATACCAGTGGAGAGAGAAGAGAAAGTGATGGGTGAACATCTGACATGCCAGACTCATTGTTGGTGTAAGGAATACCATGCACCTTGATTTGTCACTGCCTTCACTGGTCCACAAGAAAACATTTTTCATACCTGCATTTAAGAAGAACTTGTCATAAACTTAAATTATAACAAACATGACATCAATTATAACAAAACATTATAACTAATACTTCTAGCAAAAACTATACCTAAGTTGTGAATACTCAACATATCTCCCCTAGTAGAAATTGCAGTGCATTTATTTAGAGCAGGAAATTAAATAAAAAAGCAACAAAAAAAATCCTGGGCTATTTCTGAGCATTCTTCAAGACACATGAGGTTTTGATTGCCTCAGCTACCTCATCTGGAGTCTCCTTGAGTCCATATAAGGAATTCTGAAGGAATCTTATTTTGGGATAATGGAAAATGTAGCTGTGGTTGTGATAAACACTCTTTCAACCTCTCATGACTAGTGATTGTGGAAGCAGATAGTTTGTCACTACTAAGCGTAGCTGTCCCTCCCCTTCTGTCTCCTTGTGCTGACTGCATACATTCCCTTTTCTAGTCACAGTCTGCTGGAGTGTGACATAAAAGGCAAAAAGGAGTAAAGGTGATGGAGAAGCCAAGAAATGAAGTCACTACCATTGCTGAAGTGATAAATATTACATAATGGCATTACAGAACATTATACTTTAGGTTTTTTCTTGCATGTAGCTGCAAAGATTATGATTTTGTATCTGAAATTTTGACTACATGAGTTTCATGTATATATAAAGGTGCTAAAATAAAAAGAAATTAAGCTCTGTTATATGCAAAACATGTTGTCATCTATTTCCTACCCCTAGCTATATTCTTTATATTTTATGCAAGACTGTTGTGTAAAACAGCTTATACTGAACAAATGTATTTTACTTCATCATCAGTATCAATATTATATTTGGTCATTTCATTTATCATATTTTCCATTATTTAGTAATACACAGTGCTAGCTGAAGGTGAAAATAAAATCTGGTCTGGTTTAGAAACCAGACCACAAATACAACCAAATTGTCAACTACTGATATGTATCTACAACACATTCATGAAAACATTGTATACAGACAGCTAATGTAAATAGAAATTGTGTGTGTGTGTGTGTGTGTGTGTGTGAAAGTGAGAAAGATAGATAGTAATTGAGATTTACTGCTGTTCTCTGACTTGGCTTGGTGCGGAGTGCTTACCTCCACCAGCATGGGAGAAACAGTGTTTACATAGTCACAGACACTGTGCTGATAATGTAGAGCAAATGCGCTTGCACATGCAAACATTGCCTTTTAAGGTCATTTTTCATTTCTCCTCATCTGCTCAAATAATCTCAGTAAGAACATGAGGGGGTACATGGTGGTGGGCTGGTTTTTAGTTACTTTCTCTGCTCTTTCACATCAAGGGGATAATATGTACTATAATGCAACAGCTACATTCCACATTTACATTTATGGCATTTAACAGACGCTCTTATCCAGAGCAACTTACAAGAGTGCTTAGTCATTAACTCGGTAGACCTGAATTCAAGCTACTTTGAGCTGTGATGCTGATAGAATTTAGCCATATTCTACCTAATAAACATTACCCCAAAACCCAAGTATTTCTAAACTACACAAAACCAGTGAACAACAAGACATAGGGAATACAATAACTGCTATAAGTGTGGTAACAGTTTTGAGTTAGTACTCATTCAAGTGCTCTTGAAAGAGGTGGGTCTTCAGTTGACATTTGAAGATTCTCTTTTTCTGATCTTTTTTAATTATACATTTGTTTTTTGGATCCATTATAATTACTTTATGTACTTTGCTTTGTGTGTGATATTTAGATGTCTTTAACTGGAGGCCTTCCACTCTTACCTTTCTTAGGCACCCAGTCTCAGGTTTTATCTAAAAATCAATGCTGCAATGATAGAATGACAGTAAATTGTTTTAAAATAACACATTCCTTAAATGAAAGTAAACAGGATTTGAAGTGACTGGATATGTGAAAACATTCCAAAACATACACATAAAACTTATTCCTAGCTTCTAGTATGTGAACATACATAAGCCATTTGTTTAATTTTATGATGGCGTCATTTAAAGATGTTGGGCTCTCCCAAATCCCAAATGAAACCCTCAGTCCCCTTTCTGTTCATGTGAAAGTGACCCTGGGATCAGTGATTTGAAGAGTCTTGAGAAGGGGGGCATGTGACAGTAAGGGAAAACTGGGGCTTTTGGGTCATGTGAAAGCACTTGGCTCTGATGGATCCCAGACTCCTAGGAAAATAATGTGCTTCCTCTCTTTCTGTCATAGTTTCCAGTTCATGAACTTCCTGTACCTCACTTTCTAATTTATTAATCTGTCAAATATACATATTGTATCACTACAATACAATGAGTAACATTAAGTCATTATTTAGCTGTCATTCGACAGCAGCCATTTAATTAACCAGTGTTTCGAAATATACCTTTTTTTCTTTGAGAGAAACAAGTTTTTGCTTGCAGAGTAGAAAGCTGACACTATTTGTTCTTCACTAGTCCTCTCCATTATCTGCTTTACTTTCTGAACCTGGACTGGATGAGATAGGGTGGAGACTTCTATACAACATTAATAATTAGCAGTAAGTTCTTCATTATAAAATCTAAATATTTTATTCATATTATTTATGGTATCTATTTATATTATGCCTCTGTGCTTGATTTCCTTAATAAAAATCTATTTAGACTTAGAGCTATCTACTTGATACAATATGTAACCTGCTTGATATAATTGGTTGAATGAGATTGTTTTATACATGCACAGATAAGCTAATGATCCATGATATACAGAAGTCGGGGTGCTAAATCACAGCTTGGTTTTAGTGATTTTGTAAGCTTGATGTAACTTGATATGGTTTACTGAGACAGTGTATTGGCAACATATTCAAACATACTCAAAGTCAAATTTAAAATAAACATTTACCATCATAAGTCATGCTAGGTAATAAAAAAAGTTATAACTGTGATATGTAAGAGGAAAACTTACCTTAGAATTTTCCATGGCATAAAGGTCTGCATTGAACAAAAAGCCTAGACAGAAGGGTGCTGCTGCGTGGACAACTGTGACATTAGTGGAGTTGTGAAAGAGTAGTTAAAGAGTAGACCATAGCAGCTGAGTAATTCAAATGGTCCTACTCTCTCTACTGAGGGACTTTCCCAATAAAACCTCTCTTTTGAAGGATGCATCACTTGAACAAAAACAATTCTTTTACCTTATATGAGGCAAGAGGCAGGCATACATTAGCAAGTAAAAAGGGAACTCCTCCAGATGACTGTGACTGGCTCCATGTGTGTGAGTCTCCATGACCTCAGGAAGTGACCCACAGTGAGCGAATAGGAGAGGATCTAGAGAGCTGCTTCTGGGGAGGAGCACTCAAGCTGGAGGTGGGTCTGTTTTTCCGGCTATGGAAGGCACAATTGACAATTTTCATATTTCTTCTAAATTTGGAGATTTCTGCCCATGCTAGAGTCTTGGCCGTCCTGACTGTGAAGTCCTGACATTTCCATTTAAGTATAGAAACACTGTAAAAAAAATCTCGTAAAATTACAGTAATTAGCTGGCAGCAATTACACCAGTAGTGTTTATTTATGGTGTGGTTACTGTGTATAAATATTATAGACATTTTTTTATAATTTAAATACATGTCTCATTATTACTTTTCTTACATTTACAGTCATTTATTGATTTCTTACATTGTAAAAAATAGTCTTTTTACAGTTTTTCAACAATAAAATGTACAGTTTTTCTTTGTATTTCAAAATGACAGTAAATTATATTAATAAACTGTCAAAATAAAATCCTTTTATTTTCTTAAATGTAGGTTAGCTACATTTTGTCCTCCACAACACTTTCAAAATTAACTCTGACAGTTAATTTAAACTTGGGCTTTTGTAATATACAATTTAATGTGTAAAACTGTCTTAGATTTATAGTACTTCTAATAACAAAAGTAACAAAAGTAACAGCAGTGGTGCCCCCTGCTGCCAGAATATTACAGTTTTTTACTATATTTTTTTACAGTGTATTTTCCACTGACATATTATAGTTTGCCATCCTTTAGACATACTTAACCTTAAATTTTTTACTGTAATGACATAGAGTGCTGGACACATTTAAATCACATTTCAGATCATCAACCTCATTTTAAAATAAGGTAAAAACAACAAGAGTAGTCACAAAATGCAGCTTTTAATTAATCATTCCAAACCTATATCACCATGTGAAAAAGGAATTGGCTCCTAAACCAACAGCAAAGAGCAGAGAGCAGCAAAAATAAATAACAGATGGCATCTGTCATAAAGTGTACTGTGCATTATTGCAAATGATAGTAGAATGTGGAGTTCAGTGTGTTTGGTGATGTTAAAGGGGAGTATATGTAAGTCATTCACAAGTCTGATGGCCCATGGATAGAAACTGTCAGTCTTATTGTCCTGGTTATATATACACTAGAGAGCAAAATTAGAGAATAATGTATGAACCCTTGTTTTTTATCAGAAATAATGTAATCTACATTGATCAACATTTGAATGATTTTTTGGAAGGGGTACACTATGCCACTAGAAGAGTGTTTTACAAAATAAGTATATCAACATAAAACATTTATATTGCAGAAAATGTGATGATCATAAATCAAATATATACAATGAAACTGAAACACCTGTCATTTTAGTGTGGGAGGTTTCATGGCTAAATTGGACCAGCCTGGTGACCAATCTT
>JAOVYV010000050.1:3118506-3130392 GCA_025674545.1 Hassar affinis
TTTTTGTTATAAAACTTTTAAAGTCAGTGGGGGATCAAATACTTATTTCCTCCACTGTATATTCTGGATACCTAGCAATAATGGGATTTTGTAAGATGTTTAAACAGGAAATGATTGGGGTTTTTTTTTTGTATGTGTGTAGGTAATAGCCCAAGACAGAAATCCGCTCCTGACCACAGCCAACTGGGGGAAAATGGTCCAGAAAGTTTCTCGCTTCGGCATTCGCACTGGCACTTTCAACTGCTCGAGTGACTCCAGGTCAGGAATTTGCACCGCAAGTGCATAGACTTAATGGAGTTTCTAACCAGTTGGTCTTAATTGTATTCATGTAGAAATGCTTTTGTTATATAATTTATTTTTGCATTTCACAAATTTATGTACATTTTTTTTTATAATACCCTCTTCCCTCCAAACTATTAGATATTGCCATAAACGCGGCTGGATGAAGTCGACTCTGATCATGTCAGTTCCCCAGACTTACGCCTCTAAAGGAAAGGTCATGCTGAAAGAGTATAACGGTAGGCGCATCGAAACAGAACACATCTTCAAATGGATGACCGCACACGTCGCCTCGCGCATCAAGACCATCCGTTTCTCGCAACAACTAATGGATGACTGGTACCAGAGAGAAAAGCAGCCTGTGAAGATGTTCTTGTTTGCCAAACTGCTCCAGCCTCCTGCTTTCTTCTCAGCCCTCAGCATCAAATTCACAGGACGCATAGAGTTCATCTTTGTTGATGTTCGCAACTGGGACAACACCACTTGCTTGGAGGAGATTGGGGTGCAACAAATGCCCTCCTATATTCTCAAGACACCTGAGGGTATCTACAGATATGGCAACAGCACTGGGGAGTTCATTTCCTTGCATGCCATGGACACGTTCCTACGCTCTGTTCAACCAGAGGTCAACGATCTGTTCGTTCTAAGCTTGGTCATGGTCAATCTAATGGCCTGGATGGATCTTTTCATAACACAGGGAGCCACAATTAAGCGCTTTGTTGTTCTCATTAGCACACTAGGAACCTATAATTCTTTGCTCATCATTTCTTGGCTCCCCATTCTTGGATTCCTACAGCTACCATATTTGGATAACTTCTACGAGTACAGTCTTAAACTGCTGCGCTATGCAGACACCACAACGCTTGCCTCTTGGGTCAGGGCGGATTGGACTTTCTATTCTTCACACCCGGCACTTTTCCTTAGCACATACCTGGCCCATGGACTTCTCATAGACTACTTTGAGAAGAAGAGGAGATGTAGCAATGAAGACCAAAACGCAAACAACCTGGAGTGGCTGTCCAGCCTTTGGGATTGGTACACCAGCTATTTGGTACACCCCATTGCTTCCTTTCAGAATGAATCCGATTGGGATGATGATCCTAATTTCCTTTTAGAAAGGTTGGCCTTCCCTGACCTCTGGCTTCGCCCACTCGTTCCCATCGACTACATCAAAAACCTGCCCACTTGGAGGTTCAGGTGCACGCAGTCAGAGGGGACCGTCAGAGTGGACCAAGATAATCCAACAAACAAGATGGTGCACCCGTCCTTCCTGGAGCGAAGTAGTGAGCAGCAAGAACAAGACTACAGCTCAGAGACGGTTCATATCAATGAAAGGAGTTCAGCTGGGATGAGGTCCCAAGAGTCTTGGTCTTCTGGAGAGGAACAGGACACCGATTGGTCCCAGTGGCCCTGTGGCATGCTTCATTGCACAGAATGTGTTGTTTGTTTGGAAAACTTTGAAACGGAATGCCTTGTCATGGGACTGCCATGCGGCCATGTGTTTCACCAGCAGTGCATCGTGGTCTGGCTGGCAGGTGGGCAGCACTGCTGTCCAGTGTGTCGCTGGCCATCCTATAAGAAGAGACCATCCAGACAACCCTATGCAGATTTTCCTCCTGAACCAGAATAGCACATTTCATTCCCATACATAACTTGTGAATACTTGATGTGCCCATTGTTAGTCCGTAGGCCTGTAGATCCATGTTATTGAGTCCAGATTTTATTTTTGGTGGTATTAACCTGCATACACATTAGTGTGTTATTGCCATTTTTTGGACATGCTAAGCCTAGGCCTGGACTAAATATTAATTAGAAATGTTGAACTAACCTTTTTTAGTCCACGACTAATGCTTAATCTATACCAAAAAAACTGGCCTAATGGGTACCTAATTCTTGCTAACATGATTTAAATATATACTTAGAGAATACATGTGAAATTTTATAATTGGCAAAGCGAGGCACTTTTATTTGTAACAAAGAAGGTAACGGCACAACTGTTGGAAAGACAAGTTTCTTTCTTAGCTCTTATGAAGTTTAGTGATGAGATTAAAAGTAAAAATCCCCACCAGAGTTCCACGTATGTGTTCAATGTGTGTTCAGTTGATAAATGTAACAGAATATAATGTAAAATGAAGTTTCAGTCCTTGTGTAATGCATTACACAGATCGACCACAGCCCTAGGCTTCATTAGTAATTTGATCCTTAGACCTTTCTCAGGTGGACACTTCTGACCATTATCGAACATAGCAGAGGTTTGTTGGGGGTTGTACTAGAGTACGGGTATTGGTGATCGTTTAGTTAGTTGCTGATTGTCTTTAGTAGTCTGTGAGAGGACATGGATGAAAGCAAGTAATAATCATATTTTGCATCAAGCAAAGATGGTCCTAACTTGAAGCTTTGCCATGTAACTAATCAGCACACTTATGTTTTTTGATAGCAAGGCTTTAACATCCAGGTCAATCGAATCAAGGTTTAAAGGTAAGGTAAATATGGAGTATCCCAGAGTCTGACATTAAAGCACATTATGTCGTGGCAAACTCAGTGCACAAGTACCCAAGTTTTTACGTCTCAAAACCAGTACAGATATATGGGTGATAGTTTAGTTTTACCTGCAGTGAACACATCATCTGATGGTTAAATTTAGAGTATCAGCACTTCAAAGTAAGATTTGAGTCTTCATACACGTAAAAGCGAAGTCTTCTCAAAATAGGTCCTGAAAACCAAACACAATGAATGTGATATTAAATTCTACTGTGTATTAAAATCTGTTAAAACACTACAGATGCATTTTATTGTCATTGTCATTGTCATTTTGCCCACCTGAGGTTTCCTTCCCAAAATATGACATGGAAGGGTATCTTGGCCTTACCCAGGCTTTTGCTTGCATACAAGGTAATATGGCTGACTTTGACCTGCCTGCTAGGCTCAGCTACTCCATCTCTAATGAATTTCTCAGTAAAGCATGGAACTTGCTTTGTATGCATTGTAATACTATTAATAATGACCTTACCCCACTGACTGACTTCAGATGTTTGTGTGAATTTGAAACAGAAATTGGAGCACTGGTTTATTGTCATGTTCAATCCATTAAAGTTGACTTTCATGGGTTCGGCTTTTATGGCCTGCTCTACATCTGTTTTTGAAGATGTACATAATCATGACATTTATGTTAAATATCAAGGTTTGGGACATACATAATTTGTTAGTGCCCTTTACCCCCACAGGACCAGCACAGATCAGGTACTATTTGGGTGGTGGATCATCACAGCACTGCAGTGACACTGATGTGGTGGTGGTGTGTTAGTGTGTGTTGTACTGGTGTGAGTGGATCAGACACAGCAGTGCTTCTGGAGTTTTTAAACACTGTGTTCACTTACTGTGTACTCTTATGAGACACATCCACCATATTGCTCCACCCTGTAGATGTAAATAAGAGGCAGTAGCTCGTCTGTTGTTGCACAGTTTGTATTAGTCATGCTCTAATCATTCATCAGTGCTCACAGGATGCTGGTGACTGGACATTTGTAGTTGATGGATTATTTTCAGTCCAGCAGAGACACTGAGGGGTTTAAAAACTCCACTAGCACTGCTGTGTCTGATCCACTCACACCAGTACCACATCATAGTCACTGCAGTGCTGAGAATGATCCACCACCCAAACAATACCTGATCTGTGCTGGTCCTGACCACTAAAGAACAGCATAAAAAGGGGGCTAATATAGTAAAAGTAAAACTACAAGGTGCATGTGTATGGTTAGTGGAGCTGATAAAATGGAAAGAGTGTAGATACAAGGAGGTGGTTTTAATGATATGGCTGATCGGTGTAGCTATGTTCTCAAGATATTCAAGATCCTAAAGCCCAGAAACTAGTCTTATAAAAAAAGTACAAATTCAAACAAGTGAGAGCAACATGGCTGGATTTAGTTCAATTTCATATACATCTGGGTCCATATGTATTTGGACAGTGACCGTTTTTACATCGTCCAAAATTTTACTGGCTTAAAACTAATTGGACAAATCAACATGGTTCATGAGGATTATTTTTACTACTTGGATCCTTTTCAGTCCGTGACTGGCTGAAGTCTGAAACCCATAGGCTTCCCAACTGAGTTTACCTTCAGTTGCTGTTGTTTGTGGGTCTTTCTGCCTTTAGTTTTGTCTTCAGTAAGTGAAAAGCATCTCAACTGGGTTGAGGTCAAATGACTGCCTCTGCCATTTAAGAACATTCCATTTCATTGCCTTGTACTGCGCTCTGTACTGTGAAGTACCGGCCTAGTCATTTTGCAGCATTTGACTGAATCTGAGCAGAAAGTATAGCTCTGTACACTTCAGAAATCAGCCTACTACTTCTATCAGCAGTCACATCATCAATAACCACCAGAGACCGAGATCCATTGGTAGCCATGTATGCCCTTGCCATATGACTGCCTCCACCATGTTGGACAGATGATGTGGTATGCTTTGGATCATGAGCCCTTGATTTCCTTCTCCATACTCTTGTCTTCCCATCATTCTTGATCTTGTTGATCTTGGTTTTATCTGTCCAAATAATTTTGTTCCAGAACTGGGCAGGCTTTTTTTGTTTTCTAGCAAAGTCTAAACTCTCAAAAGTGGTTTGTAACTTGAGGTAAACTCAGTGTATTTACATTTGTAAAGTCATTTATTGATTGTAGACTTTGACAATGATGCACCTACTTCCTCCAGAGTGTTATTGACCTGGCTAAATGTTATGAAGGTGTTTTTATTCACCAAGGAAAGAATTCTATGATCATCCACTTCACTTCTTTTGGAACACTTTTTTTTCCATGGTCTTCCAGGCATTTTCGTGTCCCTGAGCTTGCCAGTACATTCCTTCTTTTTAAGAAAGTACCATATTGTTTATTTGGACACTCCTAAAGTTTCTGCTATCTCTCTAATAGGTCTGCTTCAAAACTTCTTTGGCCCACATATTCAATTCCAGACCTTTTATCTCTTTAATCTGTCATGAAATAATGAGGAAACAGGCCACACCTGGCCATGAAATGTCTTAGTGTTCAGCTGTTCAGTTACTTTTGAGTAATTCCAATAGCCCCTTGGATTAAAACTGGAAGGCAAAATTATATAAACGATCGCTGTATGAATATTTATGGATCTCACTGTAGATAAATGCTACCTCCTCCCCTAATCCTTAAGTGTGGCTTCAGCTCCAGGGTCCCTACTTTTGATTGTGAGATTGGGTTACTGACAGTTTGAAGTATTTATGTCCCCAGTAATATCTTTGTTCTAATTTTGTTGCAGATCCCCTTTAATACAGACAGTCTGTTTAGCTGAATATAAATATATATTTTTAACTGAATAATAGGTTTTTAACTGAATAGGATGTAAAAAGGGAAAAGTGACAAAAAGGTGAAAAAAAGTTTTATGCAAACTGGTTTTATGCAAATACCTCAAAGTGAACATAATTTGTAATGCTGGGTTACAGTGTAATCAGTTAAAAAGTCTGCACAGGTTTTCAGCATTTCAGCCAGTTAATCTTAGTATGTTTGAACCGAATGAACGAGTCAGCTCAACCTCATCTGCTACTTTTTCTCCCATTTCCCCCATCCTGGTATCAAACAATGTGTCTCTATTAACAGGCAAGACACCATTCAGTCCAGAAGAGACTGGATGCAGGTACTGTATGAAAATTATCAGCTAATTTTAGTTACAAATTTACATACACTACAAAGCCAAAGGTATGCAGACACCTGTCCATCATCACCACATGTGAGCCTTCCCTTGTGTTAGAACTACAGTCTTGTCTAGAATGTCATTATATGCTTTATCGTTAAGATTTCCTGTCACTGGTAATAATAAGGCGTCCAAACCTGTTCCAGAATGTCAGTGTCCCTGTCTGTGCACAGCATGAGGTCCATATATGGCGAAGGCTGGGGTAGAAGAAATCAAGTGGCATGCACAGAGCCCTGACCTCATACCCACTGAAAGCTGACTAAATGCAAGGCTGAGTGGCTGAGTATGCAAATCCACATAACCACTCACCAAAATTTAGTGGAAAGCCTTCCCAGAAGACTAGAGATTGTTATAACAGCAAAGGGGGACTAAATGTGGAATAGGATGTTCAAAAAGCACACGGTGTGGGTGTGACGGTCATATTCTGTATCTTAAAAGGAGTGGTTTCTTCACAAAAAAATACAATTTCCAGATTAATAGGAACACCTGTACACTACACATACAGTTAACTAAACAGCCAAACACGTGGCAGAAACACAATGCACAAAGTAATGCATTTAACATCAACATGTGTCAACAAGTGCCATCTCTGATCGTGGTATTGAGTGGTTTAAGTATTTCATGAATTGCTGATATCCTGGGATTTTCATACAGGACAGTCTCTAGAGTTTACACAGAATACTGTGTACAGAAGGTCTGCAGGCTGAAGTACCTTGCTGAATAGAGAGATCAGAGGACAACGACCAGACTGATGGTTCAAGTTGATGGACAACTCTTTTCAACCGGACACTCTTTTCAACCGTGGTGAGCAGAAAAGCATCTCAGCATGCACAAAAGAGTGAGCATTCATATGGAAGGGCTACACCACCACATTAGGTTCCACTCCTGTCAGCCAAGATCAAGAATCTGAGGTTATCATGGGCACAGGTTATCCCCTGTGCCCATGATAGGCTCAGATCCTTGTTTTTAGCCTGACTGTAGAGTGCATGATTTTTTTCCATTGCGATGCTGCCACATGATTGGCTGATTAGATAACCGCATGCATGTGCAGGTGTTCCTAATAAAATGGACGGTGAATGTAGATGCATTAGCTGTGTGAAACTGCTCCCAGTTGTGTGTGTGTGTGTTCTGTTAAACACTGTCGGCTCTTTCTGACCATATTTCCGCCTCATGCCCAGTGTTCCACACTTTCATATTTTCCTCAGTGACGTGACGCTTTTCTCCGCCGTTACTGCGCATGCGCAGGATGTCCGTCACTCGGCGGAACGGGCGTAATCTACAGTGCGTGTGGGCTGATATTGCTAGCACGGTGTGAGCACTTTCATAATGTTTTACTGAGCTGAGTCGTATAAATACTTCTTGAAACCAAGACGCAAAAGGAGTAACAGCTACGATGCTGCGTGTCTGTTGGAAAGGTGCAAACACAGCGGCGCGGGTAAGCTTTCAGTACATCACACACTAGCCGGATAGCTAGCTTGCTAGTTTTGACGAGAACGGTCATTCAGTGACCCACAGAAACAGGCCTGCTAATGAGCTCTAAATGTCCTTGAGTTTATGTTTAGCTTTTTGAGTCTAGGTTGTGCTTTTTCTGGTTTAACAGCACCCACACGGCGTCTTTGACTGACTAAAATGTGTTATTTATGGGTAGTTATAGATGTAGCTGGCAGCCGGTTCATTTTTGCAATGAAACGCGAGTTTACGTCAACGGCGTAAGATGCGTTACGGAGGCGGGGCTTCTCGTGTTGACTGACAGGACGGCGAACGAATAAAATGAACGTGTAGGAGGCGGGACACACAAATCCAGCCAATAGAAAACTTATATTCTGTATTATGCGTACATGTGGGCGGTCAATATGCGATTCCTGCTTTCCGCCGTACGTTCGTGTAGATCATTATTCAAAGGGCTTACAGGTGAAGAATTCAAAGTGATCCGTTTTGAAATATGATCTTTTCTGGCCCGTGTCACTGCTGTCTAAACGAGTTGGAATGGATTGGTCGGGTATATGGGGTCTTTAACAGCCTTTGTGAGTTCATTATTAGTTTAAGGACGTGACCTTGCTAGTTTTTCCCCCCATGTTTGAGATAAGTGAATGATTTGGTGCCACTAGCCCTCTGTAAAGGATCCTGAAATGAAAAGACACCAGGAGTTTGGATCTTGAGTATAAGAAGCCTCATCAGTTTGCATCAGTTGCATGATCAAAAGCTAGAATTCCTAATGGCATTTCAGTGAGGCTGACTTCAGACAGAAAACACCTGACATAAGACTAGGTTTCATTCATTTGCTGCCTTTATTTGTTCCATCTCTGAGTGCTCAGCAAAATAAAATAAAAATAAATTAGAGCATTTATTAAACATGCATATGAAACATGCAGCTTTTTATCAGGAGCGGTTATACACCGTTTCCTTTTTTCACTGCATCATTGCATATCTTTTGAAGATGAATTAATAGCTGTTGGATGTGATTTTCTTTCTTTGTGGTCCTCAGAAATGCCTGTGTGAAAACGTGGTGGTTCATCCCCGGCAACAATGCCGTCACTACGCCTCCGCTGGAAACTCTGGGTAAAAATGTCTCCTTATAAAAGCAGATTTATTTTCAAAACCAACTGGACATCATGTTCAAGTAGAACAGTTCAAGTTCATTGTGCTTCTTATTTACAAATAATAAAGATGGAATGACCTGGATTGAATGTTTGGATATGTTTTACATACAGTCATGTTTTTCTGTTCTGTTTGTTTTTTTTTTTTTAATATTTGTGTACTGCAGATCTGCGGCAGGTAAGATCGTGGCTGCCAGTCTTCTGACGGTCGGCGGAGGCCTGGGTGGTACAATCCTATACGCCAAATGGGACCCCAAATTCCGAACGAATTTTGAAAAGAGTGTACCCTATTCTGATAAGGTGTTTGACCTGGTGCTTGGTCCCCCTCCACCACCGCCTACCCCTTTCCCAAGAAAACCGGTAAGAGCCAAACCTATAGAAGCAGAATACTTTTTTGTCTTGTAAATTTTGGTCTTATCTCTTAACATAAGAGTCTCAGTCTAAGCTTTTGTGTGTATGTTAGGCAAAGTTTGAACCTCTACAGATATCGTCAGTGTCTGAAGCTTCGAAAGACTCGAAACAGCCCAAAGCGAAAGGCAAAGCCAAAGAAAAGCAGCCCGAGTCAGCGCCCGTGGAACCCGCCCCTGCTGCCGAGGAGACTCCAGCACAGACATCACAGACCCTGGAGGGTGAGCGTTTTTGAGAGTGCATGCAGCAGGGTGAGAGAGAAGGGATCTCGAGAAGTGTCAGGAACAAGTCAGGAGTCCATAGATAACCTCCTGTCTGGTTTGTTTGGCAATTAGACAAAGGCACAGTGTAAAGCATCACTCACATGCATTTCATCTGTTCTTTTTCAATGCTTTCAATGCAAATTTTGTACAAACCCCATTGTCAGAAGAGTCGGGACACTTTCTAAAAATGCGATCAAAACTAAAAACGGTCACTAAACAGACCTAATTGTATTTGCATGGAACATGGGATAGAGGCATAATAAGACTAAAAAGGTTACACAGGTAACACTGTTCTGGAAGGTTCTACATTTAGCAGTTTAACTGGTAATAGCTGAAGTCTTCAAGATTGAGTATAAAATGAGCTTCCACCAAAGGCTTAGAATTTGCAAGCGAGGATGGGTCGTGGTCCAAACTTCATGAGATAACTGTCAATCAGATCAAGGACAATGTTTCTCAGCACAAGATTGCAAAGGAATTAGGTCTTTCACCGTCTATATCTAATAATCTCAATGCATAAAGGACAAGGATGGAAGCCGCTGCTGAATGTGTGTGAGCATCGGGCCCTCAGGCAGCACTGTTTGAGAAACCATCATGCTAATGTGATGGACTTGGCCACATGGGCTCGGGAGTACTTTGAAAAATCATTGGCACTTAACACAGTCCACCACTGCATCAAGAAATGAAACCTTAAACTGTAATATGCAAAGAGGAAGCCATATGTTAATTTTGTGCAGAAACACCGGTGAGTCATCTGAGATGGCCTGAAAGACAATGGAAAAGATGAAATGTGCCAAAGATGGAAAAAAATCAATCCAGACCTTTACCAATGAAAAGTGCAAAAACCAGCATCTCTGATGTTATAGCCAAAGGTTCGATTGATGTGGAGGCTTATGTTGGTATTTTGGAGAGGCATATTATGCTCACATCTTTTCTCAGGAACTCTATTTCATGACTGTTTCAGCAGGACAGTGCCAGACCTCATTCTGCACAAGTTACAACAGTGTGGCTTGACAGACCTGCCTGCAGTCCAGATCTGTCTCCTATTGAAAATGTATGGAGCATCACAAAGAGGAGAACAACAATAACAACAGACTGTTGAGCAGCTCAAGTCTTGTACATGGCAAAACTGGGCAAAAATTCCACTCGCAAAACTGCAACAATTACTATCTTCATTTCCCAAATGATTAAAAGTATAATTCAAAGAAACGGTCATGTGACCCAGGGGTAAACACACCTCTGTCCCGACTTTTTTCAGTGTTTCTCAGGCTTCAATTTCTAATTAGTTAATATTTAATAATTAATTAATTAATTATTATTCATAATTGAAAACACTGAAAATATTTTCTTTGTCTTTTTTCCTGTTAAATAAAGCTTCATTTATTGCATTTTTATGCAATTTTAGAAAATGTCCCAACTTTTCTGGAAATGGGATTAGTATTTATTGGTTACAGTTTACACTCGCAGGTCAGTTTAGGTTTCACTTAAATTCAGTTTGAATTTAGTTTAAGAACATAGTGTATAGGAGGGAATTTAGGAAAGTGGAATGTGCTCCACCTGAAGGCTGTACTGTCTAATTTCCATTTCATTGCTGGTGTTTTCTGGCCTGCAGCACCTCTCTATGAAATTTCTCTTACTATATCAGCAATATGACTGTATTTATATGTAATACTGCTTGCCTGAGTATCAGTCAGTGACAGTTTAAGGGCTGTTTAAATTAAGTGCTTAATGCTTTTGTACTGTGAAGCTGGTTTACTCCTCAAAGACATCATTATCGCGACAGTTTATCTGTTATTAGCTTGTTGGAAGAGGGTCTGGTCTTAATGTGGGAGCGAAATTACCAAAACGAAAATGGCTCTGATTTTATTTATACTCCCACACAACCACAAGTTATCAGCTTGTAACTCAGCAGTTTCCATCATCAATCACATGGCACTTTGTATAGCCATCCTGATGTGAGTTCTGCTGTTGTTGCAGAGGCCTCAGCTGAGGCGGCACATATCATTTCAGCCATCGGCGAGGTGCAGTCTGTTCCCGCACCGTTAACCAGTCCTGAGCCGACCGCTGTGCCTTCTGCATCAACCCCGTCTCCGACCAAGCCTGGGGCAGGTTAGAGCGCGCCATTGATGCCTGCCATCTCCACGTCGTTTACGCTGTGTTGTCTATTAACGCTTTACACACTATACTAACCCGCAGTCGCATTCTTTTCTTTGCATGTACACTTAAAAATACTCTCCCCTGACTAACCTCCTCTGACTCACAGACTCAGTATTATTAATTCTCTTAGGGTTTGAAATCTTCCCTGGCCTGTTGAGCAGCATTTTAGCTTATTGTTTGCTGTATGTGTTAATGAAAGTGTGTGTGTGTGTTTAGCTGAAGAATGTCATGAGTGTGCTCACGATGAACCAGGACTGAAGGAGAGGCCCGTGGAGGAAGTGACTGCCCGCTTGGCTCAGCAGGACCAGGCTGAACAGGACACTCTGGCCGGTAGGTGTGCTTCTCCAACATAAACACGTGCACAAGCACACCTGTATCACACTCTATACCTAATACTTCTCAGTCAGTCAGTCAGTCATTTTCTGTACCGCTTATTCCCAGTTACGGGGTCACGGGGGAGCCGGTGCCCAGCCGGC
>JAOVYV010000050.1:3194187-3205388 GCA_025674545.1 Hassar affinis
TGGCTCTTGATACATCACAAAGACTTGCTGTCTTGGTCACAGATGCGCCAGCAAGACGAGCACCAACAATTTGTCCTCTTTTGAACTCTGGTATGTCACCCATAATGTTGTGTGCATTGCAATATTTTAATAAAACTGTGCTCTTACCCTGCTGATTGAACCTTCACACTCTGCTCTTACTGGTTCAATGTGCAATTAATGACTGGTGCAATGTGCAATTAAACACCACACTAAAATGAGAGGTGTTTCAGTTTCATTGTCTAACCTCTGTATGTGTTGGTATTAGCTATGTGTGTGTACAGCAACACATTTGGGCAACCCAGGTTGTATAAAAAAGTGCTTTATAAATAAAATTTACGTACTTACAAGAAGTCGTAAGCGAAAAGTGGAAAATTATGGACAAGCTGCACCAGGGGTTCTCACCCTTTTCCTAGCTGGATATCTCTTTAAACAATGCGGACTCCTTCAGTACAGAAATATTTTACTAATAATCTATTTGCCGAATGAGGTACATGTCTTAAATGCGTACATTAATGTGTTGGCTATTTGTTCGCGCCATAGGGTTTTCATTTCTGAATTTTTCACCCATACTTACAGATGTCATAATAACTTTGATAATGATATGTATGCTTCCCCAGGTGTAAAAAGAAAATCGTAGACCCTTAAAGTCACAGGGCCGTCGACACGTCTTGTATCCAAATGCGTCATTTGTTACAAGGCAGAAGATCTCGAAGAAGAACATCATCTGCAGTTAATCCCGCAACAGGGGTTCACAGTCATATACTGTAGTATGGCTGCAGGTTTTCTTTACAACCAGGCAGTAATACAATAATTACTTAATAAACAAAAACTCCTCAGCTATCATATTCTGACTGGGAAACGGTATCTTTTTAACTACCGTTCACTGTATGACTGAAATGACCCCGAAAAATGTTTTATCTTCACCTGACATGGTCAAACTTTCAAGTCACTTTTAACCTATTATCTGGAAATCAAGTTTTTTTTTAAACCGCTTTAAATTGGTGTAAAAGTTTCCAAAATCAGACATTTGGCACAGCAAACCGATGTGCTGATATTTATTTATTTATTTATTTATTTATTTATTTATTTATTTTTATTTAAGTTTCACTGGTATTGAGGTTTTTATTATTGGAACGGCTCATCTTGTATCTGGCATGTGCATGCAGGAGCAGACGCAGACCGTAAGCCGCTGGAGTAAATACACGGACCAGAAAGAGAATGGGCCGGAACGCGATTCAGACGAGTCCGAGGAGGAAGAGACACGGACGTACAGCGTTTATACTGACACAGAGCCGAGGTGGCAGCGTAATAAAATCAGGTTAGAACTCAACAGTTCTGACAGTTCTGTTATTTCTGTCTTTAACGCACAATGAAACGATCAGCACCCGGAACATTCTACGTTTTTTTTTGTTTTTTTATTCACCACAAACCAAAGAAGGTGAGAGGTTGCTTTGGGAAGAGCATTACGAATACACCCAGGGGCATACAGGCTGTCTGATTGGGCTAAGAGATAAACATCTGTGTTGTCTGGATAATGAGATTAATGATTTGATGTCAGACTTTGCTCTTGTCATTATCGTTATCTTCCCAGCCGAAAAAGGAAGATGAGCTTCACTTCAGGGGCTGATTGTGGACGCTACACTGGTGGTGGAGAGGAGAGCGTGGACACTGCTCATTGGAGGGCTACAGGATTGCCGTCTCAGGTACGTTCTCATCAAACGTGATAGGATTCTGAAAGAAAGCTGGAACTTTTCTCTCATGTTCGTTAAACAATAGTACCGATGGACACTTTCAGTACACTGAAGTGCCAAAAACACTGGTATACCAGTGAATACTAGGGTAGGTCCCCGACAGGATCTTGGAGGGAACGTTGCACAGTCCTCACGCTGGTGTTTGTCGAGGCCCCGGCATCGAATTCCGATGTTACTTGAGGCAGTGCTACATGACTAAAGTGTGAAACGATTCTTGCCAGATGACGCTGGTCATGTTCACCCAGAGTCTATTTACGGCCACGCCGCTGTCGTAAGTTTGAGGTTTTGCCGGAATTCTTGTAGTCACTCATATGTGAAAGGATGCAACCAATGACGCGTATAGGTGACATTGCTATGTATATTGCATACCAGTTTTTCTGGCACTTCAAGCATTCAAGCAGGGATGGCTCAGTGGTTAAGGTGTTGGGTTACTGAATCGAAGGTTGGGGGTTCAAGCCCCAGCACCACCAAGCTGCCACTGTTGGGCCCCTGAGCAAGGCCCTTAACCCTCAACTGCTCAGTTGTGTAAATGAGATAAATGTAAGTCACTCTGGATAAGGGTGTCTGCCAAATGCCATAAATGTAAATGTAAATGTACTAAATGTAAAACGTGTTGACCCTATAAGGGCAATTTGATATTTCAGTTAGAAAATGAGTTTTATTAAATGAAATTCACCACATTAAGTCCAGCTGGGATCAAGACTTCTCTCAGGTTCACAAATCTAATGAAGGGTCAGCTATATGTTATAGCGATGCATAATATGACCACCACATAGTAAGAAAAAGGGGTAGAATGAAGTGAAATAAGCATACCAAATTTCAAAACTAGCTTTAGATATTAGCTTGAGATATTGACTTGTCAGTTGCAACGCCCCCCTATGGACAAAAGTTACATGATATTTGGTATCCGTTCAAAGAATGTGGGTGGTAGTGGTGCAGAGCTGTGAAGTTTGAGCCCAGGATATTGGCTAGTGAAGTGCTGTAATCGAAATCAATCGTAAGCAGCTAGAGTAGTGTGCCCCCTAGAGGCCGACTTGCCATAAAAATGTCATTATTTTTGGCAAAATGGTTTTCGGTGCAAAGCATCTCATGGAACTGGATTGTAATTCGCTCACTCATGTTTAGCACCCTGAAATTCTAGTCTAGTGTTGTGAGTGGAGAAATTGTCTGGCTATAATCCAGAATCTAGATTTTATTTGAATTGCTTGATTAGCTGTGTACGTGTTTTGTATTTTGTCTCAACAATGTTTCATTGTACCACCTACAAGTAATTGTGAAGAAATATTATTTAAATACAATAACGTTGTCATTACTATCATACTTTTATATAGTAATATCCATCGTCATGTTTGTGTTATTTTAGCCTCATCGACGTGATGCCACTTTTAAATCACTGCCTCGAGTACCGCTCACTTCACCAGGACTCCCGTGCACCAGTACAAACCAGAGAACCCATGTCCTTCATGGTTCTCCAGCTACATCACTGGGCTCGAATCACATTAGTACATATAACTGTATTGGCCCCCATTCCACTGAAGCACATAAGCAGTCTTCTGCTGAGTTAAGTACCAAGTCTCAGCCCTTAAGCAGTTTCTTTGCACCATCTAAACTGGAAGCCAAGGACTCCAAGTGGGCTCGATTTCTTCCATCCGTCTGTGCTGAAGAAGACAAGGATATTGGAGACAGTAGTGAGCATGCTCAGTATGCTCATGGAGAGCAGTCGGCATTGGCTCAGAGCCCAGTGATGCCTGTAGACACATTTCAACACAGGTTGAAAAACACAGGCTGTATGAGCAGTGGAGGAAGTGAAGGAGCTCCAGTGGATAAGGGGTTCGGTGCAGAAAAGGAGACTGTTTTTGAGAAACTGAGTCAATGCGTGAATAGAAATGTGTGCAAACAGCCTACCAGTCCTACCATCACATCAAGACCTGTTGCATCTCAAAAGCCTGTGTGTGTTCAGCCACTACCTATCACAAGACCTACCCAATGTCCTGCCCTTACTTTTAGCACATTATTCCATACAGATGAGGACTTTGATGACACATATTAATCTGTCACTGTACCTAGAAATGGACAAGAATAGCATATTGTGATCGTACCATGATTCAATGTTAGCATTTTAGAATGATCCAGACACATCTTGATTGCTTTGCAGACAATTTATTTGACAGACAAGGCAGGAAAGTGTGTAAAAGTACAGAATATAACAATTCTTTTCCATTCTAACAATGACTAACAAATATATTCCATTGATTTTCTTTATAGAATAAAACAACAACTTCCAATTTATACGTAGGAACATGTCTGTAGATAGTTATTTTGTGCTATATGTGATCTGACAGAACCAATATATGCTAGTGTGACTGCACCCAGATAGTAGCCTGTATTTAATTTCTATGTAGGGTCTCAATAAAGTTGAATAAAATAGAAATCTGTATTATTTAAAACGCCTGAGTAATTTAGATTGTCAGCATTATGAAAGGAAAGAATCTGTTACACATTTAGAAAAGGCAGATGGTTAAATGGGTTAGCATGGGGTTTTGTGAATGATTTGATTAGGCATAACCCCTATTCTTTTGAGCCTTTGCTCATGCATCACTTCCGTTGGCCTGGGGATTTGGCGTATTGGATGGTGTCCAGAGCAGCCCCGATGTCGTAGTTCTTGGTGTGGAGCAGCCTGGTCAGCCAACCACCTTCATCTGTGAAGCCCATGGACAGCATCTGGGCCAGAGATTCCACCAGGCGAGGGTCAGCGTCTGGGAAAGGAAGGTTCGAGGACAGATCAGGTGGTGAGTACGATGATGGGGAAATAAATAAAAGAAATGTATAGCTCTACTGGTGCTGAGGATTGGGTGTTTAATAAGTAAACTGTGGGGTAGGTACGGTATTGGACAAATTTGGAGAGCAGATTTGGGCAGTTTTACGATAAACTTGGTGTAGGTGTACTGTCACATCACTAGCATGTAGTGGAAGCCTTTCACAGCTGGCTAAATTACAGTACAGCTTTCTGCATTTACCTTGAGGCAGATGTGGATAGACTGCAGCCTCACGCAGACCACTGGAGCCTGGGTGAAGGTTGGAGCTCTGGCTGGGTGGAGCACGGTTATCATTTGGTCCATCCACCTCCATCCTCAGCGACTGGAGCTCGCCTGTAGACGGGTCCACTTCCTTTGAGCTCAGATGGGTCCACTCCTCATCGTTACTTTGGTCTTTCTGTTCATCTAAAACCATCTTAAAGAGACAGTTTGAGGGTTTACCTTCATGACTGACTCAACCAAACATGAATGCAACATTTAATGTCATGGTTATTTGGCATACATCTTATCAAGTTACCTTTGACCCCCCATTGGCACTTCCTACACTGCTTGGACCCCCATCTGCACCCTTGGAAAGACCTTCAGAGCTACCATCGCTCCGGGCACTAGGAGGTCCACTTGAGGCAGAAGGAGTTGGTGTCACTTTGGCCCTCTTGCCCTCGTGCTCTACATCAATGTCCACATCGATGCCTGTGGGGAATCATTTAAGCAAATATATATTTTAATATTGGTATTAAAGGCATTACATAAGCATGTCGAGGACAGGGCTTTAGGAATACGATTCATATGCAAAAGTCTTGTATTGACGTTTGGTTATATTATAATGGTGACTGGCAAGGCACCTACCAAGGGGGCTCAGCAAGGCAGCCACACCCTCTCCAATGTTCTTCAGGTACTCCATATTGGCAGATGAGGCTCCTGTTGGGGGAGGAAAGTGTTACAACTGTATGCGGGGATGTCAAATAAAAGGTTCAGCAGCTAGTTTACAATAAGATATTTGAGATTTGAGTTTATAGGATTTCTTTGCATCAGTCTAAGACTTTATTCGCAGTATTTCTCTGTGTTTCCCATAACAAAAAGGTTACCATTTTGAGCTTGCTCTTCCTGTGAATTAGCCTGCTGAGAACAGGGCTGGCAACCAGATGGCCCGGGTTGGGCCTGGTTTTGAGCCTGGGCCTGGGCCTGAGCCTGGGCCTGGGCCTGGGCACCAGCCCACATGCAGTGCCTCATCTTGCGCCAAAATTTGCCACGAGGAAACCACTGAGTAAAAAAAAAAAGACATTAAGTAAAACATAACTGACTAACACCATACAAATTAAACACTAGGCAGTGCCCTGGCTGGAGCTTACCTCAAACATATTGGTCATGGGGTGAAAAATGGGCAGGAGAGCATGTTCCTTGTGGAGGCCCTTGGCCTGGCAGGTGGAGCACAGGTCATAGTTGGGACACACGGTGCATTTGAAGCGGGTCCCAGCCACTTGCCCCTCACAACCATCACAAGTCACACCAGGGTGAACCATGGGTTGGTGATGAGGAGGTGGACCCATATGGGGTGGACCCATATGGGGTGGACCCATAGGAGGGTATCCTGGTGGACCCATGTGATGCGGCCCTGGAGGAGGGGGGAAGGGGCACCCTTGGTCCATATGATGTGGGCCATCACGCTTGTGCTCCCTTTTTTCTGAAAATGTAAAATACAAAAGCACAGTCTTAGCACTTGGGTAAAGACTCTGTTGACTTGCAGGATACTTAACTATGATTAGGCTGACTGATGATGCAGCATTTTCCAAACAGGAAGTCGCATCAAGTTCTATTTTAATACCACAGTCTAAATCTTGGAGTGTACTTGTATACAAGCCGAACAGCTTCCTGATGTTTTATCACTGAAATATCTGAATCTGTCAGCATCTTACCCTTTATGAAAATGCGGAAGGTATTGTCCTTCACCATGGTCAGTCCCATCATGAGTTCATCATCAGAAGAGAAGGCAATCATATCTCCATCTTCATCTAGAACAACAGCGAAGGAGAACGGTCAGTACACGGATTTGGTCCGGTCACGTTTGTCTGGCACGACCGGTCTGTTTGAGCTCTTCTCTAAATTAGAGAATCAATCACATATATAAAGGGAGGTAAAGTACAACTGTCCTGGAAGCGTCGCCTCAGCTTCAAGCTTCGTTAAAACACTGAAATGTCTGCTGTGTTAATCCAAGTTCTTTAGTAGTATCCAGGAAAGCAGGGCGGAGGTATAAAACTGCTGTGCTGAAGATATATTTTCACCTAAAGGTGGATGCAAGCGCAGGTATAATGCAGGAAACTATGCAGACGAACAAGTCTGAGCAGCTGATGTTGGGATTTGTGCCACAAAAAGATTACAAGCTCCCCTTTACAAAAGTCCTAGTTTATACCTGAATAATGAATGCTCTCAGGAATAAAACTGTACCTTTATTTCTTTGTCTCTCACACCTTTGGCACTTTGTAAGGTGAAACCTGGCCATGTGAATGATTTATATGACAGGTGCAGAAGATGTAAGCTTGCTCAAAGGCCACAGAGATCATTAATGGTACAGCTTAGAGTAGACTAACACGTTTAATTCAATGCATAGTTTTTTCAACCCTTCAACAATACATAGCACTGAGTAGTTACACATTAACTACAGCATAATAAACAAGAGCCCATGAGTTTCACAGTTCAGGAAGAAGTACTGGCACAGACTTAGCTTTTGCAGATGTGCTTTTCCTTATTAAACAGCCCAGAGCTCCACAGGATAAGCCTTACCTCTGTAATACATCTGGAAGCAGACGTTCCGGAGGTTTGCGAAAACATCCTCCACCTTGCGGCTCAAGTACTCGAAACTTGTCGAGACGTCCTGGTCAACGGCGAAGCGGCGGATCTCCTTATGGCAGTCCTCTTTCCCGAGGAGGTAAGCCTTCACTGTCACCGACATGTTGGCGTTTTCTGTCCACCAGCGATTAGTTAGAAACTCAGACTCGGCTTGTGTTGTTGCGCAGCAGAAATTGCGAATTTTCAAACAGCACAGATCAGCTGACTGTCACCGCCTATAATACCTCTGTGTTGCTTCCTTGACAGTATTTATACACCGGAGCAGCCAATAGAAACGCATGAGAGACTGAAGAGGCGTGACTAAGTGTGTCCGACCCGATGACAAAGCGCACTTCAGGTCACTGCGCATGAGCCGAGGTGCTGCAAGAACAACACCACCGACATCATGAGGGGGGTGGGGCCCAGTAAAGGGGGGATGAGAAGGCCGAGGAATGACACAGCGTTTTCCAATGGGGAATTCCCACGGCCATTATCACAGCACGTCTCTGTAAATCCTGTAATGCCGTATTTTTGGGTAGAAAGTGGTAGAACCTTCTCGAACAAAAGCCGAGTTGTCCACAAGACCTTTAGAACTACTTTACCTTTGCTTTCAAAATGTACAGTGTCATTTTCAGTCAGCAGAATTATCAACAGTAACTACAATGGCTCTTCACTGCAGTATATTATACACCAAGTGTAAATTATAGGTGTAGATTTAATGTACCTATTTTGGGACCACAGTTGTATTCAGACATGTGGGGATTGCCAAGTATCAGGTTCTGTATCGGTTCACATTGCTGATACGTATCTGAGATGTTTTACACAAGTAGCCTCTGCATAAATGCATGTAAGATTATAGTATGTATTTAATAATTAGGGCCAAAAGAAATGGCCATGTGAAAGAGTGCTATTCATTCATTCATTCATTCAGCTTTAGTAACTGATTTATCCTGGTCAGGGTTGTGGTGAATCTGGAACCTGTCCTGGGAACTCTAGGCATAAGGCCACATTGATTCACACAGCACAACCAGTCCACCTAACGGCATGTTTCCAGTGATGGTTTAAAAAAAAAAAAAAAAAAAAGGAGAACCAGCAGGAACATGGAGCAGTATGAGCACGCGAAACTCCTCACAGGCTGTAACCCAAGCTTAGGATCAAACCACAGACCCTTGAGCTGCGAGCCGGGTACCATTTGTTCCCCCCAAAAGAACTAAACTAGGTCAGGTTGTCTGAGGTCATGTTAGCTGGATGTCCCTGAGCAGTCCGTCAGCTCTAAGGAGATCTGAAAATTATGATGATGGCCCACAGTCACAAATGTACATTATAGGCATAGATAGCTATTTCACCTGTTCCTAAATAAATATTCTTTTTTAATCTTTTTAATTTAAGGTTTGAGATGTGCAGTTATTATTCCCCAGCATTATAAATATCCTTTTTCTCATAATTATGCTCGAGTAGATGTGATTTAATCCACAGTACCATGGTCCACTCTGATGCAATCACTACTGCTGAGGAAAAATACTGCTCTATTTGTTTTCCTGTAGTTAAACAGATCCTAATACAACCCCTGCTCTATAAAGCACTTGTATTGTGTAGTTGTGTAGTCTGGACATACTTGTTGTACTTGTAGCTATATGATACCTTTGAAGTGCTGTGTCATGCTGAGCGGTTATTTTCTCACAGGTTAGAGCCGCAGTCACGTTGCTGGATCACTTTCATCAAATTGTTCTATTGTTGCTTTCTTCCTGTTCACCTCAATAAGCCGATCGGTTCATGACCAAATCTAGAAGTTGTAATCTAGGTTGGGCACTCAAGGTTTAAAGAATATTTTCACTCAAATCACTGTAAATATTAAAGTTGCCTATTTGAAGCATTCATTCACTGCAGAATACAGTATGTTCTACATTAAATTACATTCAATGCTCTTGTTCTAATACATTTATTAGACATGACTAATTCACATGACTTTTTTTTATGGTAGACACTCAATTAAAGCCCAATAAAAGTGGATTAAACAGTAGTTTTATTTAACCAAGCAAAATGTGTAATGATTGCTATAACATTAACAATATTAACTTCAAGACGTTATGTCTTAAAAGTGAAATAAAACACTTCACGGGAAAATAATCACCTTCAGGGTGGTAATATTATCATACCCCAGAATCACAGATTATTTTAATCTAACATCATTTCCTGTCGTGTTTTATACCTTGCATATCATATACTGATCACGCACATCAGTGATCATTTTCTGATATTTATAATGACATACTTTGATATTAATGAAAACATCTTCAGCTTAAAAATCCCAGCACCTGAGTAGTCAAGAGCACAAAAAGCAAAAACTCATGAATTTAAAACAGTTCCACTTTCTTGTACATATTTTCCAAAAAGCGCCGCACAGAAGAAGGTCCAGGGTTCGATCCCCGGGTGGGGCGGTCTGGATCCTTTCTGTGTGGAGTCTGCATGTCCTCCCCGTGTCCGCGTGGGTTTACTCCGGTTTCCTCCCACTGTCCAAAGACATGCATGTTTGGTTAATTGGTGTCTCTAAAGTTCTCCTAGTGTGTGTGTGTGCCTTACAATGGATTGGCGCCCTGTCTAGGGTTGTTCCTGCCTTGCGCCCTATGCTGCTGGCTAGGCACCGGCTCTTCCGTGACCCTGAATAGGAATAAGCGGTCAAGATAATGGATGGATGAATACCTAATCATGGCAATGGTAAGTTAAAAACAGGTTAGAGAGAATAGGACACATTATAGTTAAGTACCTTTAAAAAAATTACATTCATGGCCCTTATCCAGAGTGACTTACATTTTTCTCATTTACTCAACTGAGCAATTGAAGGTTTATGGCCTTGCTCAAGGGCCCATCAGCAGCAGATTGGCTATGGTGGGATTTCAGCTCTGGTCAGTAGGCCAACATCTTAATCGCTGAGTTACACTACCCTTAAAGACAGTAAATGTTAATAGAGTCTAAGTCAGGGGTTCCAGAGTCTTTCCCCAGGCCCAGATGCAGCCAATGGACAGGTTAACTGGCCCACAGCTCTTCTGTTAGAATGTACAGTATGATAGGAGGCTCTTAGGAGGCCCACTAGCCAACACATTGCAATTTTTCCTTCTACCTGATCCTGGCTGCAGATTGTTAGACTGTTAGACCTTTAACACAGTTAGCTCAAATGCAAGAACCTTTTTTTTCTCTGACTACACCTACAAATTAATTTACAGAATGACATTTAGGCATGACTACAGGAAAATACATACCGCTACCATACAGTGAGAACGGACGATTTGTAAAAGAGCAGGAAACCACAAAGCATGTAAAACCTTTCGTCTTGAGAGTTCAATAAAGTGAAAGAGACATTTAGGTCCCTGAAATATGGATCACCACATAGAAAGTGCTGTAATTCTTTCACCCTTGACCTGATTTGAATGTTAACCCCATCAAATTTAAGACGAAAGTCAGCACCTTGAGCTCATATTCATTATGATGTGTATAATAAATGGATTTTGAGATCTCACTTGGCCCCTTCAAAAAACATTTAGCCAAACTGAATACTTTGATGGTAAAATCCCTACCATAATGTCACCACAAATCTGTCTTTTACTCAGCCTATGACACTTCATAGCAGTATGTTGTTTATTTAAACGTTTTGACTGTTTAAAGTGCTAAATTTTATTCTCCATCACGTGGAGAAGGTTTTATCATGTGAGGGTATATTAAATTATTTGAATGTAATTACTTATTAATCGACTAAACTAATATAAAGGCCAGGCTTACTGATTTGTGTGTGTGT
>JAOVYV010000050.1:3350803-3364380 GCA_025674545.1 Hassar affinis
CACGGGGAGAACATGCAAACTCCACACAGAAATTTCCCAGGTCGCCCCACCCGGGGATCGAACCCGGGTCCTTCTTGATGTGAGGTGACAGCGCTATCCACTGCGCCACCGTGCCACCCCTACTGTACTTCCAGTAGAGCATATTTCAAAATTAATTAAAAAAAAGAATTGTTAACAGACAGATTTATTTCAGCATTTATTTACTACATAAGTTTTCCAGTGGGTAGCCTTAGCCTAGTGTTTATTTTTCTTTTCCTGCAGTATTTTATTTTATTTTATGTTATTTTATTTTAGGAAAAACAAGGTTTTCTACATTACATGCCCATATGTAATAACTGTAAGTGTGTATAATTGGAGAATGCAATTTAAAAAGTTTTTTTTTCATATGTTTTGGAGTCTCTAACCTTCATGACTAATTTCCTTTAGCTAGAATGTGGTTGTAATTTTAACAGTTCTGTAAAAAAACATTTGTCAGTTGGAAAGGAATGAGCGGCACTCCCAACAAATGGCAATTAGATTTATAATATACGCTAAACTTAGACATGGTAACGTAATCCATGTCTGTAAGAGAAATGCGTAAGTGGAAAATGCAGGCACAAGCTTTATCACATGATTCCGGTTAAGTGCAATGTAGACCCAAATATTTGATACATATATAATACTTCGGGTATAACTTTCCTTGTTTCAAGTTCTACTGAAGACTGGGGCTTCAAAGCCAGCTGTGCATCTACTTCACTTCCTTTCAGTAGTTTCACCCTGGAGTACGTGGAGTGCATATGATAGGCTACACTGACCTCTAGTGGGTTCTGTGTGATTTCAGTCCACACACTGTACACACACACACACACACACACACACACACACACACACAGACACACACACACACACACACACACAGGACTAATGAACATTGTAGATCTTTTAGACTACTTCAGTTGTGTCTCTGTTTGTATCTTTATTTAAGAGTGTATACAAAATTTTCTTACTGCTGTTCCTGAGAAGGTCAGTCCATGCACCTCAATTCCCAGCCATGTTCCAGTGCAGGATTACCACATATTGATTTGATCGTGAAATAAAATTACAATCAAGCTTTCTTAAATTGTTTCCAAAGGATAGAAAAAAATCAACTCAAAGAAATTTTACATTAAAGACTCTATAGAGAAAATACTGTAATAATGTACCCATTATCAACCTAAAGCATGTAAACCATCGACAATTTTTTTTTTTTACAGTGGAATTGGAGCTGTACCAGACACAATCGCCACACTCTCCGCATATAGTGGTCGACGTGTACTTAGTTCAATGTTATCCCACTAGAGTGTGCACATGAGAAACATTGAGAAATGAAGCTTTCTCTACAGTAGCAGTCAAAAGTTTGGACACACCTTCTCATTCAAAGCTTTTTTTCTTTTTTTTCCTACATTATAAATGAATACTGAAGTCATTCAGACTATGAAGGAACACATAAGGAATCATGCAGTAAACTTAAAAGTGTTAAACGAACCAAAATATTATTCAGATTTTAGATTCTTCAGAGTCGGCACCTTTTGCTTTGATTGCAGCTTTGCACACTCTTTGCATTCTCTCACTCAGCTTCATGAGGTTAAATGGTTTTCCAACAGTCTTGAAGGAGTTCCCAGAGGTGCTGAGTACTTGTTGGCTGCTTTGCCTTCACTCTGCACTCCAACTCATCCCAAACCATCTCAACTGACTGACCTTCATTTCTTACAGTAATGATGGACTGTCGTTTTTCTTTACTTAGTCGAGTCATTCTTGCCATAATATGGATTAGAACATTACTCAAATAGGGCTATTCACTGTATACCATCTCTATATCTTCACAACACAACTGATGTCTCAAACACATTAAGAGGGCAAGAAATTCAAGAAATGAACTCTTGACAAGTCCCAGCTGTTAGTGAAAGCCATTCCAGGTGACTACCTCATAAAGCTGACTGAGAAAATGCCAAGATGTGCTAAACTGTCAACTAAGCAAGAGGTGAAGATCTAAAACCTAAAATATAAAACATATTCTGGTTTGTTTAACACTTTTTTGTTTACTAAATAATTCCATATGTATTTCCTCATAGATGACTTTAGTATTAATCTACAAAGCAGCAAATTTTAAAATAATAAAAAAACACTGAATTAAAGGTGTGTCCAAACTTTTGACTGGTACTGTACATATACATATATATATATACAAGATATAAGATATTACGTTAACTGGTGTTTTAATGATGATTGTAATGGAATACACTCTCAGTTTGGGATGAAATTTGGTCACTGTTGAGTTCAAAATGAGCTTCGGTAATCCTTCATGCTTGTGCAAGCGGGCAGTCATCCTGGAAGAGACCACTCCTATTAGGATATTAATGCTTCATCGTAAGATGAAGGTGATCTGTGATCGGAATAACATTGTATTCATTTGAACTGAACTTTCCCCCTAAAGGGACAAGTGGAACCAAAACCAAAAATCAATGGTCTGTTGCAGAATAACAGAGCCACATATTTTCCTGCATTGACTCAGACTGAGAGAGGTTTTGAGGAATTTTTGAGGGCAGGCACTGGTACTGAATCCAGGTTAATGGTCCATCATTAAAATGAAGTTTTTTCCTTCTTCATCTTTTTTTATATACTTTGTAGTAACAATGTTGAAATCAGCAATGTTACTCAATAAGTAAAGTGGATATAGGGACAGTAGGGAAAATAAGTGAGGAAAAGGTAAAGAGACAGTGAGAGACAAAGAGGGAAAGAGAGAGAGACAGACAGAGAGACAGACAGAAAGAGAGACGGGTGGAACAAAAGAATGCGAGTGACTGACTCCTACAGCTTCTCACAAATGGAGTTAATTAAAGGGAGGATTTGTGTAAAAAGGATCCTGAGTTTGTTTTGGAGATAAAGACTAATCACATGGACAGACCTCTGCACTCTGAAACACACACACACACACACACACACACACACACACACACACACACACACACATGCAAACAGAGGCTCCTTAATGCATGTGATTCTTAAGCAGGAAGCAAAAGAATAATAAAGCCAGTCTGTCAGGGTCTTCGTGTATTTAGCCCTTCTCAGTGTTATCAAGCTGCAATCAGGTTTTTGGATTTATAGTGTAGTTTAATTTAAGCCTGCTTTGCTTTCTCCTCTCCATCACATTCTTTATGGGAATGCATCTTAACTATTACTTATAATTTATAACTATTACTGCCACTTCAGTCAATCAAGAGATAAAGTGTCAAGCAGTGAAATCCTTCTAATGTCACAGATTTATTTTATTTATATTGCAAGCATTAATGTTTGCACAATCTTTTCCTACACTTACACCAGTTTGCTTTATCGGAACATGCCTTTGCTTACCCAATTCTCCTTGCTCTCATAAACTAATTAAAGTAGTTTATGTTCAAATTGTTGCATAAGGAAAGCACTATCTGCCGTTTACTACACACATGACCTCACAGATGCCTATTGCCTCTCATTGCTGTGATTGACAGGGAAGGGGGAGTAATGCTGCCCCTCCAAACCTGAGGGCATAGCTAAATATGCTGCTAAACATCTTTTTTAACTTCTAAAACTAGAAATAAGGCTAATGAATACCAAAATAAATAATACAAATAAAGCGAATGGAATGGAGAATGGAAACACTATTACCATATTTCTATCAAAAAAACACATACAACTAAATTGCACAAATCCCATATCGCCCAAATACAAACAGAATAACACGCTTATAAAAAAAGGAACCTGATTATTACACTAAGTCACCTCAAACCAGAGACACACATACTAAATATGGTAGCATTTCATAGTATGAATAACTGTAGTAATTGCTGTACAACTGCACAAAGTTAGAGGTGTGTTATTTGATAGATTCCCCACTTTCCTCACTTCAGGCTTTCAGAGGGAAGATCCCCCACCCCCTCCCAATCTCATACTTCTGAGTGGGAAACCTTCCTAGGGAGTAGCCTGCCTAGATCCCAAACTACAGGGTGCCCACTCTGACAAGGCTAACTGCCCCTCAATAATATCATTTACATGCCATGCAAATGAGCAGTCGCACAAATGCCACCATTCTGAATTTGTTGTGCAGGTGGCCTGTGTCCCTGCAGGCAAGATGCCACCTTGTGTGGCTGCCCATGTCGGCTATAACTAGATCCACTACTGCTCCTAGCAATGGATGGCTGTGGAGTAGGTTACAGATTTTAATCTGAAAATGTTACTACTCAGCTACAATTTTGTTTGTAGAAGAGGAACTGAAGAGGAACTTTTCCCACAAAATGTATTTTAAAACACTCGGTATCCATCAACTGCAGACATGCACGTGAGAAAGGTAGCATTAAAATGTAATTATCTTTATAACAGATTGATTGATATCCCCGGCTATTTTCCTTTTCTATTCATTTCCTTTTCCAATCTGATCTTCTTTCTCATATTGTTGTGTAGCTGTCCTCAGCAGGGGAACAACTTCTGCCAGTCTTTCTATCACTGTTTCTATAAGACATAATTAAGCAATATCACACGAGAGGGAGTGCTGCCATATTGAATATCAGCACATCTGTAATTCGGTCTGTAATAGGAATGATGTCACAACCTGAGGGCCGAAGATAATCACAGGTGTGCTGTTATTCTGTGTAACAGCATGACCTCAAGTGTGATATTGATATTGTTTTTATACAACAGTTCTTCTAGTGCTGTTTATTAGTTAACTATAATAAGCAAAAATAGATTGTTTGTTTATTTAATAATTTATTTGGCTTTTCCAACACAGATGCTCCTGCATCTAGACTGGGACTTGACTAGGGTTGCCAAATTCCTGAAATAGAAATAAGGGTGGTGAGTTATAGTTTATATATACAGTTTATACAGTATGTAACAGGTCTTAAACCTGCAATACCATTCAATAGAAGACTTGCTGTACATACTTAGTTGTGAGAAGTCCTATCCATACCATACATAATCAACTCAAGGAAACTACTACTATTTGGTTTGGTACTAGACCTAAACAATTTCTTCTGCACTAGCTTGGTCCTCTGTGTAGGTTTACATGTTACCGCCCAACAAAAATTAACTCAAATGTTATTTATGGAAATATGTTCATCTCTGCAGTGCAGAGTTTGTTACAATCTAAGATAGATGACACCTGTTAATGTAGCCTAAACAACAGTTAATCAAACACACCTGTAAAGTGGAGTGATGCATAGTACAGTTAAAAGTCCCAGATCAGCACTCATGAAGTGCCTCTTCTCCACTCAAATCACTTGGTTGGAACTAACTGTTGTATAACAAGACATAACTGGCAGACAGAGAGACCTGCCTGATTGATTACTACAGAACCATGTTAATAATTATAGAACCTAGGAGGGCCACAAGGCCATTTTTTTCTCAGAGCATACATTTTACTGATAGCTGTCATGATGCCGTGATGGGAAGAAGGTATAGTCAAATTGTTTAAAAAAATTTATTCTACCAGCTTTAATGGCTGGCTTGTTTAATCTCTTGTTTCCACTAACAGTGAGAAAGAGGAATATTAGCAACAATCTCACTGATCAAAGCAGTAATCCATTCTGATTTTCTTATACTGATTGCTTTGGCAGTCCATCCACAACCCCCAACACACACCTTAACCCTAACCCACACATCTTCTATGACTTGTTTAATTAGTTTGTCCCTATATTCAAACACATTTTACTCATTGATGCTTTTACGTACAGTTAAGATAAGATACAACTGAACACTTTAGGGATTAAAGATTCAAGAGTGGCAGCTTGGGCAAAGCTGGGATTTGAACTCACAACCTTCTGATCAGTACCCCAGTGACCCTGATTTTTGGCAATGAAACAGCAACGTAAAATGATTATCTGGTGAGCTACACTGCAAGGATATTATAGATAGAAATCATGACAGTGGTATCATAAGGGTCAAAATTGAATGGCACATAGAGTCTTCTGAGTCTTCTGAGTAATATCGCACATTTTTTAACCAGTGGAGGCAGGGTATGCTGTTTAAATGTGATTCTGACCTGTATGCATGTTAGTAGGCAATTAAATCATTAAATCGTTAAGTGAAGCTGTATCCTTGCTGGTAATTATCTCACAAATAAAGCAGACAGCTTAGGTGAGATAATCCTTCTTTAACACAAGCAGATTTTACATTTCTGTGTAAATCTAGAGTAAACATGTCACCAGTCACCCTTGTAGATAGAGCTAGTTATCTGTGTTTGAGATAGCATCAGTATTCATAGTGGATAAATGTTTGGAGCAGGGTCCAGTTACAGTTCTCAGGAATCCTTCAAGGTTCTACTTTGGGCGCTGCTCTGATTACTGATGACAGGACGGCTGGTCTTAATGTGTTTATTTAGACAGGGACAAAAGGGAGAAAAGGCATGAAGTGCTGCAGGCAGTGAAAAAGAGAAATGGGATCATATTACTTTAAAATTACAATGCAGGGCACATGTTTTCCTTAAGGGGTGGAGTTTTCACTCAGACCTCTTTCGATTGGCCCATTGGATATCCCCTCAAATTAACATACCAGGCTCTGGGCTCTACACTTCCACACTGAGCAAACTTTGTGAGGCATGGAATCAGGATCTGTGTGTGAGTGAGTAATGCTTTTGGATAGCGCTGCTTGACAAACAGAAGTTGTTAGATTTTTTTTTTATATAATGGAGTGTATCTGAAGTTTTCATGTAGAATACTTGAACAATATATTTCTTTCAGCAATAATTAATTTCTTTTAAAGTGTGATAGTAATGGTGTAGAAGGAGTTTCTTATTTTATTTTAGCCATGATTTAAAATCAGTTCTGTATAATAATATCACACTTGCTGTTCATAATGATCAGAAATGCTGTAATTGATAGTTTATTTTAAATTATACATAAGGTGTAACTTATGTTAGATTGAATGAAATTGTTTATATTTCTATGTCTTTGTGAAGGTAGTGTGGTTGATTGAGACCTAGAGAACTAGACAGACAGTTGCAGATAACACATACTGTATAAAAGCGTAAAACACAGTTGGTAGTGGCTTATAGGTGTTTTATGTTTAGTATTAAAATATAGTAAAATATAGAATTTTTTGCATATTGGAATGCTAATCTAAGGACTAGTAATTACAAAGCTCTCACACAGCCATGCTTCAGTTTTGGCTACTGTTTGTGGCCAGTTTAAATTTCTGCAAGGGTCAGTATCAAGACAATGCTCCCATCATTGTCCACTATAATGTTAGAGAGGAACAGCCAGCAGGCACAAGGGTGGGCCGCCTGTTGGACAACCTACGTCAGAAAGGAGAAACTGGATCACTTGAGGACTTCCGGATCGTGGAGCATGGTCAGGCCCTACCATTCACAGTGGCCAGAAGAGATGGGGTGGTGTCAACACTGGGCCAGCTGGACCGGGAGGAGTTGTGTCGTGGAGCTGACCAGTGTGAACTAGCCTTTAGTGTTCTCTATAGGAAAGGTGGAGCAGTGCAATTCCTGCGTGTTAGAGTGGAGGTGATTGACCTGAATGACCACAGTCCTTTCTTCCCTAACCCAGTGCAGGAGGTGGAGATCTCAGAAACAGTAGGTCTGAGGACGCGTATCCCATTAGACCGTGCTGAGGATCCAGATGCAGGTTCCAATGGCCTACAGACCTACTCTCTTTCTCCAAGCCATCACTTTGCTCTGGATGTCCGTCCATCTGGAGGTGCCAAACAGCCAGAGTTGGTGGTTATTAAAGAACTGGACCGGGAGATGGACTCATCCTTTGACTTAACATTATTGGCTTGGGATAAAGGAAACCCACCCAGGTCTGGCAGCACCAAAGTCAAAGTCATAGTCTTGGACTCCAATGACAACAGTCCTATGTTTGAGGAGAATGCTCCAGTAGTTGACCTTCCTGAAGACACAGAACAAGGTACAATAGTTATGAACCTTCATGCTACAGATCCTGACCAGGGTGCTAATGGTGAGATTGTGTACTCACTTAGTAAACATGCCCCATTAGATGTGCAGAGACTTTTTAGTGTTGATCCGCAAACAGGTGCTGTAGTTTTAAAAGGTCTCTTAGACTTTGAGGAAAAAAGATCCTATGAGGTAGATATACAAGCAAAGGATCGCGGTCACAATGCTATACCTTCACACTGCAAATTGCAAGTAAGAGTTCAAGATGTCAATGACAATGCACCTCGGATACACATTACATGGACTCCCCCAGATTCCCCTGTGGCAACTGTGTCAGAAGGGGCATCAAATGAGACCTTTCTGGCTCTTGTGATGGTGTCTGATGCTGATTCAGGTCAAAATGGGGAAGTGCAAGCCCAGATACAGCAAGGATCAGGCCCATTCCGTCTCAAGCAAATCCATGGAGATAACTACATAATTGTTACTAATGGAAACTTAGATCGGGAGAGACAAATGGAGTATAATATTACACTTCTTGCCCAGGACAGTGGTGTTCCTTCTCTGTCTTGTGTCAGGCATCTGACTGTCCATGTCCTGGATGAAAATGATAATGCACCAGTATTTTCAAACACTCTCTACACTGGTATTTTCAATGAGAATAATGCACCTGGATTACATGTCTTGACTTTGGAAGCCCACGATGTTGACTTAGACCTTAGTGGACGGGTATCATACTCTATTAGAGAGTCAAATGAACTTGGGACACCAACTGCTTCCTTCTCAGTCCACCCAAAAAGTGGGGCTGTTATTGCTCAGCAGCCATTAGACTATGAGGAATCACCTACATACTCCTTTATTGTGGAAGCAGTAGATCATGGCTACCCTCCAATGACCAGCAGTGCTACTGTGCTTATTATGATTGAGGATGTTAATGACAACTATCCCGTCATCAGAGAACCACTTCCAAAGAAAGGTATTGCAGTAATTAGTGTTCCAGTTAATGCAGAAAAAGGGGTGATTGTGACAGAACTTAAGGACAGAATTCATGAAACCCCCCTGAAACATCCAATGAGCAATCATTCTTCCCAACATAGGCTTGAAGGTTTTTTGGCCACAACCATATTAGCAAGTGATGCTGACTCTGGTCTCAATGGAAAACTCCAATTTAAAATAATAAAAGGGAACCCCTCCAGGCTATTCTGGTTAGACGAAACCACAGGCCAATTATATGTGAACACCACCAATGCTACAGAATTGATTGGCAAATCTTTTAAAGTGGTCATTGCCGTGTCAGACATGGGAACACCCCAACTTGTCACAGAGACAACACTGGAGGTAACATTCATCAATCTACGTGACCACCTTAAGAACTCTGCTCCTGGACAACAGGCTCAGTTCAGTTTCACAATGCTTATAGCTATCTGCATTGGGGGAACCTGCTTGCTTTTGCTGGTAGCTGTTGCTTTGGTTACCACATTCTGTCGCCCAGAAAAACGAGACACTCATGCTTACAACTGCAGACAAGCTGAATCTACCTACACTAGTCACCCTCGCAGACCACAGAAACATATTCAGAAAACAGATATACAGCTGGTTCCTGTCCTAAGGGGTCGAAAAGATGACATGCCTGAAGAGGAGTCCCAGCCACTTTCATCTGGTTCTCCTCTGCGGGAAGAACCTCATCCAGAAGGCCAGCTCAGTCTTTCACCAACACTTGCTCACCTAGTACAAAGTCAGGCTTATGCTGAAAATAATGGTACCCTTCCATTCACACAGAGCAAGACTCTCAGGAAACCTGGTAGCATAGAATGCCCACATACCCCTACAACACCCTACCAAACCCTGCGCAAGGCACGAAACCCTTCCTCGTCCTCATCCATGTACTCACAGAACAACACTCTGAGACGCCACAAGCCTGAAGAAGTAAATACACTGACTGACTCCCAGTCTGTGGCCTCTGGTTCTTACACACAGGCCACTTTGAGGCGGACAAAAAATTCAGAAAGAAATGGAAGACTTGAGGAACAAGACCACAGACAAATCCTGAGAAATTTGGTGCGTTTATCCATGGCTGCTCTTGGAGAAAACTCACTTGAACTGTCTTCAGCTTCACCCGAGGTGCAGGTAAGAGAGTGATGTATAAATATAACATAAATGTTATAAGAAAACATTTTGGTATTAATTTTATTTAAATTTAAAATTTATTAAAGTTATGAAAGACACTTCATGTGTTTTGTCCTACAACTGAGCTGTCTGTGTGAATGGGGGTCTATGTACTGGTGGCCCGAGGGGACAGATGACAGATGATATTGCTACTAAGGCATTGAGTTTATTCAGGCACATCGTAATCCACACCCTTGTGCTTCAGGAGAAATTTAGCAACCTTCAATGTCACATGACAAACTTTGAACTAAAGAAAAACACATATTAAAGTCTGTCTGCTAAGCAGAAAAATTTACTTTATTGAAATCCAGATACTGTATGTCTGTATGTCTGTAAAGATACAATACAGCCCTATCTTTGATGTACAAAATTGAATAGTTGCTTAAAAATGTTATACTGGTGAAATATTGCATTCTCTGGACCTGTGTTCATCCAGATGCATCTCATACATTTTACAGAGCACAAGGGCTGGGCGTGGGTTCAAGCTAACAGCATGTTTCAAACAAACAGCAAATTTGCCTCCCACACCCTTATCCATCTTTCATTCTCTGTCCACTCTCCTTTGCCAACTTGGCCTAGTTGGCATTTTGACATAAGGAGAGACTTAAGCAGAGGAAATGGAGATGAAACATTGTGGGGTCTATGACCCTGTGGTAGAAACTAAGGTGTATCCTGGCAGGATGCAGCTTGAAGAAGAATAGGCCCTGCGTAGGAACGGTTTCCTGTCTCACTTACCCGGCCTCAGCTCTCTCTGCCCTCCGTCTGACATTTTTTTTCTTATTCAATAACCTGGTGTTTCCTCCCCCTTATTCACCCATGGCTGCATCCGCCCCCTAACAAAGAAATATCAATCAGGTTTTACTGAAATGTGAAATAGTATGAAACCACATTGTATATATTTCAGTAGCAGGTACCAGGTGTAGTAGTACTTTATACCCTAAAATGTGACTTTTAATGAAATAGAAATGTCAATTCAGGAAGAGTCATAATTAAGCACAGTACATTCATAATAGCACGATTCCATTCTTCTTATTCCACAGCAGGTGTCTCAGCTGTTGTCTCTGTTGCACCAGGGCCAGTTACAGCCTCGACCAAATTTCCGTGGCAACAAATATTCCCACAGAGGTGGCAGGTGAGCCCTCTAATTTCTGTTTATTCTGTTTTTCTCTCTATTGATTATGATCTTTGCAAAGGAAGATAGAAGAGTACATGTACAAAAAGACAACAGAGTTGTTTTATTTTGTGAAGCTTTTAAATGGGGAAAAATGGAGCAGTTGTTTGACTCGTAAACAAGGTGCCACATAGTGAATTCCAGAAAGTGGTGTATCATAGCCCACAATAGCCACCATGGCACCATAATGAAAGATAAAGCATGCTAGAGCAGGACACAGTGCATGTCTCACTCATATGACTAACACATCAGTGTCAGTAAAAGATTCAATCACCTCACCATTCATTCTACAGACAGTTTGTGGCTTTTATTTCAGTCCATTACAGTGAATCCAATAAATGTTATCTCAAAAAGGAAACCTGGCAGGCAGGACATGACTAGACCAAAGACCAAGCCATCATGATAAGAGCTTATACAGTTGCATTCAGTTTAAGAGAACAACAGGAAAGGCTGATGCCACATGACTCAAGACATAAGATACTATGGATCTGAGCATGCAGATCTACAGTGTATTCACAGCTGATTACATATTCTATTTTATGTGTTCAAAGTATGTGTGGGTTATTCTTTGTGTTAACCATATGTGTGTGTTGGAGGTCAGGGTGGGCTGTGTTTATATTAGTTTAAGCAATAACTAATGAAGGAATCTTTCTATAACACATTGGTTTTGCTCAGGGGTCCATTTGTGAGAAAGGGGGTTGGAGGTATTTGCCTTATTAGAGGTATTTGCCTTATCAGATTAGAGTTGCAAGATATTTCTCAGGAATTTCTCATGAAATGCTTTAAAAACATTTTCAAAAGGAGAAGAAAACTAAAGTTATCTTATCTTGGCAGGTATAGAAAGACAACTCTTGACATCTTCCACTGGTTAAAATACCTGTTTTACATTTTCAGTTTTCCATTAATTAAGGTGAAAAATATTTTTTTAAACATTCAAGCCTAAAATTTCAGAGAAAACATCCAGGATACTCAGAAAAAAACAAAAAGATCAGGCTACTAGCCCCAAATCTCTGTGTAACCTGAATTCCTTAGCCCTGAAACCTTTCTACAGTTTGACCTCTGAGCAAACTTAAAAAAACGTGTCAGAAGATTACTGAAGCCTTCCTGAAGTTTTGCTCTCTCCTCTTTTTCTGGACCCAAGGTCTGGAGCACAGGATGCTGACTGGCTGAGTACTAAAGACAGCGGGCATGGAGAAAGTGAGCCTGGCGACGTGGACTGGGAGGCAGGCAGAGACTCCCCTGTTGACCCCTTATTAGAGGAGGGCCTAACCAACCTGCTCAGCAACCATGGTAAGAGTCTTTAATGCTTTATTCTGAGAGTGATGATAACATGTTTGGGTTAACTTTTGTTTCAGTCAAATTTGTCACTGCATGCTGAATAAATATTAGGTTTAGAGTCAGGCTGAACTAATTATTCCCTGAAAACCTAATTTCTGCCATATGCTTCATTTGGTATGGTGTGTGATTACATGACTTTTGTCAAAGTTCAAACTGACACATTACTCCACATACAAGTGAAATGTGTCATGACAATAATGAAATTTGCCTAAATGGAGTTATTGGCATGGCATTTAATTTAACACTTAAGGAATGAAATTTCATACTGTAGCTCTGGTTCTCAATCAGTGCTTGGATTTTTGTGAACTGCAGTATATGTGTTTTTTTTCTGTTCTAACAAGCCTGTACAACTCATCAGCTAATTATCAGGTGTTGATTGAATCAGATTCAGGTTGAGGCAGGGAAATCAGATAGTAAAGATCCTCCAGGGCTCGAATCAGACCTACTGGCCTACAAGCTTTGAGGTTACTTATCCTAGAGCTATCCTTCAACCAGAACCCTGTAATTCTCCAATCTGACAGCATAGTTTCTTAAAAGGTGCACTCCCAGAGGCACAATAACCAAACTGAAAACTGAAACCAGCTAGATTTCAGCTCAGTCTGACACAAATGTCAGGTTGAACCTGATGAAACAAAACACTCATTTGGCTCTAAGTGCACATTATTATGTACAGAAATGCCACTGTGGATTAATATAAGAATTTATAATCAGCTCACAATGTCAACAAACATCCCAAGCAGGACAGATGATATTACATCAGTTATATCCTCATGACATTTTAGATTTCACTGTACTGTAGGTTCTATGAATTGTTGACTTAATATTTAAAAAAGTAGTCTTTTAAAATGGAAGGTTATGCAGACCTCCTAACATCTTGTTACTTTAAGGCTTCATAGTGGTTTATTTGAAGGACTCAATTTACAACAGAACACATGCATAACATGTACAGGGGTTAGACAATGAAACTGAAACACCTGTCATTTTAGACCACAATAATTTATTAGTATGGTGTAGGGC
>JAOVYV010000050.1:3452070-3477014 GCA_025674545.1 Hassar affinis
CCAATTTAGCCATGAAACCTCCCACACTAAAATGACAGGTGTTTCAGTTTCATTGTCTAACCCCTGTATATGCCGTGTATCTCTTGGTCTAGTTCACGATAATCAACCCCCTCCACAAGGCCAAAGAAGGTCATTGCTGAAAAGGCTGGCTGTTCACAAAAGAAATATTCTAATCATTGGAGATACTGGATTTCTGCTTTTCATGACCTACAAGCCATAATGATCAAAATGAAAAACAATTGCTTGAAATATGTATACTTGAATGCAGTAGAACACTGGATATATTTAATTAATAGGATTGTTTGGCCTCTTATTTTTAGCAGTCACAGTCTGAAGAAGAGGCAGTTCCCCAGGCTGGGAGCATACCTCCAACCCAAACACAAAAGGAGTACCAAACAGAGGGTCTGTTACTATGAAACTATTCTTGTCCATGTTACAGCTGCAGTTTTTTTTCCCTTATGTTTTTCCTTTTGCTTTTCATGTATAGAGAATGAGAGCTGTCCCGAAGAGCATCCAGTGGAGAGTAGTGACTCTGTAGTGATTTGTCAGACTGAACAAGGCACACACGCTTCATCTCACATAAACACTACTGATGACCAGGTTTGTACCTACACACCAAAGACATTATTTATAATGATTTATAAAATGAGTCGTGGTCTGATACAAAAGTATTTGAGCTTTGGAAAAATTGCACATGGTCATAGGTTAAAGGGTGAGATGGACAGAAGATGTCAAATCTAAATATCAAACCTGCCAGCCTTCAGGCATTTTTGATCAGGAGCTCAACATTTTACCATCAGAGTGCAATAATATGTAGTGCAAAATATGCCAAAGAGCTTTTATCATTATAAAAATGACAGATGAGGCAACTGATATTTACACTGAAGTACCAGAAAAACTGGTAACCAATTAACTGGTATAATTAACCAGTATACCAATTGACTGGTATACCAGTTAATTCTTGGTGGGCCAAGTATTAGCCAAGGGATCTAGGAGGGAACGTTGCACAGTCCTCACACTGATATTTGTTGAGGACCAAGCACTGAATTCTGATGTTACTTGAGGCAGTGATGCACGCATATCATGTGAAAAAATTCTTGCCAGCTGATGCTGGTTGCGTTCACCCAGAGTCTTTTTACGACCACACTGTTGTCGTAAGTTTGAGGTTTTGCCGGAAGTCTTGTAGTCACCCTTGAAATGCTCATACTTCTACCTCTGGAATGCTATAACCTGTTTCACAAACTCCAAATATTAAATTGTGTTGAAAATTGCAAAAGCATGATAACTAGCCATTCTCAACGCAGAAACAACTGTAGAAGCTTTCATAGATGTTTATCGCTTTATGTACGCAGTGGCAGATGCAACCAATGACATGCAGAGGTGGTGGGTTTTTTGCATGGGTACACTTCAGTGTACACAGGTGTTTTAAGCAATCCTATATTAACTGCCACTCTATCAAAGCTATGCCCGTTCCTCCCATCTAACATGTTTTGGCCCGTGTTCATAGTACTTTAAAGAAACACTGATGGGGCCTCACATTTTGGTAAATGGCAGATATTTTCATCAGAACAATTTAGACTCACTTTTCTCCCAAATTTATACAAGTCCAGTTCCCACCTATCAGGTACCATACAACAGCTACCAAGATGGGAGGGTGAAAGCTATCCTGTGCTTCCTAAGTCACAGCGTTTTTTCAGTCTGCTCCATATACATCATCGGGGTTGCTCCCGCCCACTTCCAAATGCATGAGCTCTTCCAATGCCCAGAGATCCACTGGGTCCCAGTAGCCACCCGCATCCAATTCAAAACCCTGATCCTTGCCTACAAGGCAAAAACTCACTCCCTTTGGTCCTCCAGCACTGTCCAACTGGTTCCACCATCTTCCAAGGGCAAACACTCTTCTCGATCTCTGTCCATCTTTAAACAACGTCTTAAAACTTCTTTTCCTCAGATTCCTAAACTAGGTATCATTTACATTGAAAAAACACCCTTTTTAATACCTGATTGTACTCTTAATAGACATCTGAGCTAGTAACAGAATATATTTTTTGATGGTGACTTCAAAGCACTTTTTATAAGTCACTCTGAATAAGGGCATCTGCTAAATGCCTGAATGTAAATGTAAATGATTGCTATGGGAGAGAGAGTATGCCACCCCTCCCTCTCTGGGGAGTCAGAGTCAGAGTCACAGA
This sequence comes from Hassar affinis, assembly GCA_025674545.1. Classification (NCBI taxonomy): domain Eukaryota; kingdom Metazoa; phylum Chordata; class Actinopteri; order Siluriformes; family Doradidae; genus Hassar; species Hassar affinis. Next base: position 3,454,263 of record JAOVYV010000050.1, read on the forward strand.
TTTTCAAATTTGTCAGTTTGCAAGTAATGTTAGTGCTAATGATAATTGAACAGTGATTAAAAAGTCTGTTTTTTTTTTCAAAGCAACAAGACTCAGACTTTCTTCAAAAACTGAGAAATGGGCCTCAGGGGGAAAAGTGTAAATATAACTGGTCTAATGCATTGTACATTTTTATAACTTTCAGGTCCTTGGATTATTAAGATCCCAAATAACGAGTACAAATTTGCATGTGCAAATAAGTTGATACGTTTTGCACACAGTTGGTGGGTGTTTTGTGGGTGATTTACAAAGAAGACTTTGGTAAATGACATGCAAATTAGTGGGAGGGACAGTAGTGGGTAGAAACAATATAAAAATGAGGTTATTGTGTGTGCTAATTATTCTCAAGAGCTGCGGGAAGTTTGCATCTAAAAGCAGAGTCCCAGAAGAGTGAAATTTAAACTCAAGTGTAGCTCTGATTAAAGTCAGCGAGAGCATGTTGAAAATAGAAAAATGTGCACATATATTTAAAAACAGCAACGCACTGCATAATTAAGTCAAAATAGCCTGCGGGTATATTACTGCACCTCCTGTGTCTGTACTTAACTTTCACTGAAGTGAAAATTTATATCATGCTACCTCAGTCGCACACAGCTGACAGTCAATTATGTGTCTGAACTTGAACTGGCTCTAAATTGTTATACTGTACCAAGCGACTCAGACGCTTCATTGGATTCTCTTTGATTATGGTTGCTCTGTGTGTGATTAACCACATTACAGAATCGTCAATATAAGTAGAATTCTGGTACACTTTCGGTGTAAGTAAATTCACTGAAAAAAATCAAAGAATCTTGTTCTTATTTAAGAAAGAAATAATGAAATGCGAGTCAGCTCACAATGCTTACCTGAAAGAGGCAACCCAGAGATGACTCCTTTACAAATGACACAGCACTACAGTGCAATACTTGCAGTATAATGCAGTATAAGTAGCAGAATCTTACAATAGTTATTTATATGATGTAATTTCTTATGTATCGTGTTTTATGATTTAGGTCAAGAAACCAGTCCAGGAACCCTCAGAGAGTACCACAAACCCACCAGCCCCATCCAGTCTTGATCATCCGACACCCAAATTTGTCGGTGAAACAGGTGAACAAGTGCATGCAACTACATAGTGTATCCCCTGTTTTTCTTTTCACCTAGCAATTGTTTAAAGGCTGAGCATTGGCTCACACATCCTCTCCTTTCTCCCTGACTCTGGCCCGTTGTGTAGAGCTGGCCAACAGTGCCCAGCTAGCAACGTTGTCCAGTAACCCTAATTTACGCTGGGATTTCTTCACTTCAACAGGTAAAATGATTGGCTAAGCTTTGCCCCGCCCCATGATGTGGAGTTTTATTGCTAGGCTTTCCATTGGCTATAAAAAAAATTAACACTTTATGTCTTGTTGCTCTAACCACGCACTGACACTCTGTTCTGTGATGTCTATGTGTTGAGTGAGACACAGTTTGGTGTTCCCAAAACATTTTCTCGAACCTTCCTGATTCTTTTTACTGTCTGGCAATGTTTCATTTCATTTCACTGAACTAACTAAGCTATACTGTATATATGGAATATGAAAGGACTAAAACATGACTGTTATAGGAAAATTATTATTGTTTACTGTTTAAAATAATTACCAAGTTCCTGTTACCACTCCAAAGTTGATTGTTTTTCCTATAACCGCATGTCCCAAAGTGTTTTATTACTCTGATACTACAGAGGCTTTCCAATGATTATGTCCTGAAGACTGATATATATACAGTATATATAGTATACAATTCACAATGTAGCAGTTCATACACACCTTTAATGTTGTGAAACATCCTCAAAAGTTAGTTCCAGCCTCTCTTTTCCTCTCTCTTGAAGATAATAAGTCAAATGCAGCTTGTTTTCTTGCCAAGTAACTGCAAAGCCCTCTGTCTGATACAAAGCACTAACACTGGAGACTCCTTCCAATAAACATCACCTTAGCACATCAGCATTTACATGCATTTTTAACCTGTTTATCTGGAGCATTCAGCCTATGGGTCTCTGTGTAATTTGTACATATAGATCTGATGAAGTATTTTATCTTGCAGCCAGCACTACTGTCATGGCGGTTGTTATAGGCAGGAATGGCTCAATGGTTAAGATGTTGGGTTACTGAATAGAAGGTTGGGAGTTCAAGCCCCAGCACCACCAAGCTGCCACTGTTGGGCCCTTGAGCAAGGCCCTTAACTATCAACTGCTCAGTTGTATGAATGAGATAAATGTAAGTCACTCTGGATAAGGGTGTCTGCCAAATGCCATAAATGTAAATGTTATAAAAAATGTATCAACACCTTTGAATTTGAGAATTTATAATCAGAAACAATAATCAGTCAAGTAACTAATAAAGCAGAAATGATCCATTTTAGAAGTTTCAGGTTTTAACTCTATAATCATTTTATGTGACTCTTGATTGACATTGTTATCGTCTTGGAGATTTTCTAGCAATGTAAAATAAAATGTACCCTTTATTGATGACTCAGAGTGGTTGGAAACGTATTCAGATCTGTTACTTAAGTAAAGGTTCCAACAGAGCCATGTAAAAATACATAATTACATAATACATAAGTATTAGCAGCAAAATGTAGTTAAAGTATTAAAGTAAAAGTCTGGGCCCTCTGATTGATATATTATTATATATGGCATCATTAGATTAATCCTGAAGCGTCAGTGTGTAACAGCATATTATTGTTGTAGCTGCTGGAGGTGGAGCTAGTTTAAACTACTTTATATACAGTTTTATATACAGGGACACCTGAGGGGTTGTGAAATGATTAATGGAAGAGGAAGGAAGCAAAACTAAGTTCTGATACACAAATCTGTTTTCAGTTTTTGTACTTTTTCTCTAATTTTAGATTTTTGTTGAGATATTAAATCCTTTATGCATTAATCGAAATGGAAGCATGTTAGAAGTTTAGAGGGAATAATCACCGTTTGGTGTAGCTGTTAACAACTCATAGACACCTGAAATGTGACATGACTACATACTGCTTTTTATAAGATGTTAAAAGCCAAGAATGATTGCAACCACTGGTTAAAATCTATATTATTATTATTATTATTAATATTAATATATATAATAATATATTAATAATAATAATAAGAAGAAGAAGAAGAAGAATAGGGTGACATGGTGGCTTGATGGGTAGCACTGTCGCCTCACAGCAAGAAGCTCCCGGGTTCGATCCCCGTATGGGGTGGTCTGGGTCCTTTCTGTGTGGAGTCTGCATGTCCTCCCCGTGTCTGTGTGGGTTTACTCTGGGTACCTCGGTTTCCTCCCACAGTCCAAAGACATGCACGTTAGGTTGATTGGTATCTCTAAAGTGGCCCTAGTGTGTGAGTGCCCTACGATGGATTGGCATGCTGTCTAGGGTTGTTCCTGCCTTGTGCCCTAAGCTGCCGGCTTGGCAGGCTCTCCCATGACCCTGCAATAGGAATAAGCCATTAAGATAATGAAATGAATAATAATAATAATAATAATAATAATAATGATAGAATTTTATTTAAAAACACATTTCAGGACACACAAGCACAATTAACTAATTAATTAACTAGTAACTAGTTAACTTTAACTATGTGTTGTATTTTAAAAGCTTGTTATATTATTCATTGTGTAAAATCTTCATCATAAAAGTAACTAGTTTTAATTAAAGCTGTCAGTTAAATGTAGTGGAGTTAGTGGAAAGTATAATATTTCCCTCTGAAACGTAGTGGAGTGAAAGTACCTCAAAATTCAACATAAATACTGTACTTGAGTAAATGACAGTACTTGTCTTTCCACCAACAGAAATTTGTGACAATATAAAACTAGCATTAAGGCAGACACCCATGTCCACCATTCCTAAATACCGATGTGGATACCTAAATACCGATGTGCAACTACAGCCCAAATAAATCAGTTGGATTTGGGTTTAATTTGCAGTGTGGATTCAGGGAATAAATCAGATCTGCTGTCCTGCTGTGTGAATATCTTTCTTACTTTCTTACACTTAATAACTGTATTGAGTGTTTGTCTTGTTTTCAGTAGCTCATCCTTATTATTTAACCATATTCTCCACTTGAATGAATTTAAGGCTTTTGTCTTATTTTTCTCCAGAACCTGTCGGGAAACAACGTGGAAATGTAAGTGACGTTATCATGGCCATCTCTACTCTACTCTTTCCTCGTTCTAGATGACTTTTCTTGCTATTTCTCCTCTGTAACAATGGGAAGTCGATGGAAAAATAATTATGATATAATTACCTGTTTACAGGAATGCCTAAGCTTCTAAAAGAAATATAAAATAAAGATCAACAACAACATTATTTAATAAATTAATCAACACAATAATTAAAATAATTAGACTTACTGACCAGAAGGGAATATAGCAGGATCTGTCCAAACTGTCACTCGTTTTCCCTTTACATGATTTCTTTCCTTTTGTAGAGCAGGGACACTCTTGGCTTGGGAGTAGTTTTAGACCAACTCTGTCTGTCCCCTCATTCCTTCCCGTTCCGTATGGTGTGTGTGTGTGTGTGCGTGTGCATGTGTGTGACCTTGAACATGTGTGGATGTGAACACGGTATGGTCAGGTCGCTCCTACGGTTTTGAATCCAGTGAAGCGGGGTGAGCCCTTTTCATGGGATCCTGAGGAAGAGCGCAAACGGCAAGAAAAGTGGCAGCAAGAGCAGGAACGCATGCTTCAGGTACAACAGCTTTGCTAACCAGAGCTCCTGCTTCAGCCAGATGCATGCTGGAGCTCTGAAGGCAAGCAGGCTGCTGCAAAAAGCAATAGCAGCATTTGCTAAAGCATGTTTTACCTCCAGAGTCTACTAATTAAATAAATTAAGTGTCTTTTAGATCGTGCTTCAGATCAATTAAATTCAATTAAAAAGCTTTGTCAATGTTTATTTCTTTTCTGTTTAATAACACTTAACACTGTATTATTTTTAAAGTTTACTACAATGAACCATTGTTTAATCAGAATAAAATGGACGCATGCCTCGACCACTTTGACTCTTTGACTTAGCTATTGCCTGTATAAGCTGAATTAAGCTTGACCCTTAAATAAAATATTAAAATCTTCAAAAGCCTTCCCCAAGCACCAAGCTTTAAAAAAAAAACATAAGTGGTATGTTTCAGCTTTGAGAACCTGCGGCATGTTTCAGTCCCTTAACCACAGTGAAACTCACTGCCACTGCACTTAAACCAAAGTTTCTGAACTCCAGTCCCACTGTTCTATACAAGAACAAGTTTGGGTTAGGTGTGTTTGGAGCTGGCAAAGTTGGAAATTTTGCAGGACAGTAGACCTCCAGGACTGGAGCTTTTCAGACATACTGAGGTAAACCCTGCATGATGCATGGACCCCTTTACTTAAGAAAAGAAGCTCCTGCTTGTATGTGTGTGTGTGTGTGTGTGTGTGCCTATGCACCATTCACAGCTGGCAACCCAACATTTAAATGCACAATCAAATTCGTATGGCCGTCTGATGTTGTATCACTGATAGTATATACACTGAAGTACCAGAAAAACTGGTATACCACCACACACATCAAATGTTTGTTGTTTGTCATGCTCATGTTTGTTGATCAGCAATCAGGTACCTGACCAGAAGCTCAAAACAATAGAAACAGCAAAATAAGCTGTCTGGAAATGGCAGAGAAGATTTGGCACATTTTTCATGGGTGCAGCCCACATTCTCAGCTCTACTGCTCATCCCACAAATGGATGCCTACATGTGGCACCATTTAAAAGTATAAGATTATAAGATTTATTGCCAAGAAGCATTGTTGCAACAAAGAAATAATCTTAAATCATGCCATTCTCATGGTGAAAACAGCACTAGAAGTTTCCACAAATGTCTGTCGCTTTACATACGCACTGGCAGACGCAACCAATGACATGCGTGGGTGGCATTGCTGTGTATTTTGCATAGGCTTCAGTAAATACCAGTTTTTCTGTTACGTCAGTGTATAGTAAGTTGCAAAGTTACCACACTCACTAAAGAACAGAGAAAAATGTCCTCATTACATAAAGCTTGTATTACAGCTTGGGTATTCCACAGTCTTCTTTTACCCAGCCATAAATGTCTCCAAATTCCTATTATTCACCTTTTAAAAGTTTTCTCTAAGTATAACTACATTGCAACTATTACACAGATGGTTTGTTTGTGTTCACACAACTCCACTTTGCACAACCCCAGATGACTCTTTGATGATTGATGAGGATTTTCATTGTATAATCTGATATGGGGGAACACGTTATCGCAGAGTCTGTTATGGAATTTGGTCAAGATTTTTATTGGGATCATTTTGTACAGTGTGACCAGGAATAATGTGAAAATAACGCTGTAATGCACAACCAGCATAAAGCAAAGAGTGTGCAGTTGTTTTCTTTCTGTTACGGATGAAACTGGAATTCAGAGTGGTTTTAATTTTAAATTGTTTCGAAGTAATGTGTATGGATGGTCATTTCCAAATACTATTAGCTCTAGTGTGTTGCGTATCAGCCAAACAAATGATTCCTAAAGCCCAGTGAAAGATTGTGCCTTTAAAATGTTATTGCTCTACTGATTTTTGGCTGTCCCTGGCCTGCTGCATCTCTGTCCATCTACAAATACCCTTTCCTTAAATACACCACCGTTATAACCATAACATCTCTTCTGAGCAGAACGGTAATAGATATAAAGACTTAAGACAAGGTTGGTTGATTAATTATGTGGAGATGCTACACTGGAAAAGTCCCTCTCCAAGCATTTTAATTTCCTGAGACGTCCTTTCATTTGAGTTTATTTATTTATTTGAGCAGGAGAAGTATCAGCGAGAGCAGCAGAGGCTGAAGCAGGAATGGGAGAGAGCGCAGAAGGAAGTGGAGGAGGAAGAGAGAAGATACCATGAAGAGGTAACTCCATTCTCTAATAGTTGTTTTCAGAGTTGGTGACTTAAAATTTGTGAAATCCAAGCGATCTGCTAAGTTGATTGTCTAAATTCAGATTGTTGGGATCACCTGTGTGTAGCTCACACCTCTGAAGCTGCCAGAATTTTCTTGAGTAAAAGCATCCAGGAAGGGTTTTTTCCCCCCAATAACATCTAGGTTACCACCAGGAGCATTGCTAGACATAAAGTTCTCCTGGAGCAATACACAGATGACACAATTTTTTTCTTTAATGTCTGCTCTGTGTATGAAATGTGCTATACAATGTGCTATATGACCTTCTCTTGCTTATTATTACTGACACTGCCATGCTGCTGCTGGTGCAACATTTAAAAAATTGACCCTTTTTGCCAGTGTCAAGAAGAATCCTTTGTAACACACAATTGCACTCTGCCTGTACTATATTTTTATTGTCTTTTTAAAGCCTCTCTTTTAAGTGTTTCTGACAGGTTTATCTATTATATAGATATAGGACTGCTTACATTTCACTGTACTGTACTCAGTGTACTGGCAATAAAGATATAAAGATCCTAGACTAGGTTTTGGTCATACAGGATTAAACAGTACATTATTGAAAAAAAAGCAGGCAAATTATGTGATCATGTGAGGAGGCGTGCTGTATAGATACTTATTTATACTTATATTTACATACATATAAATATAGATATATATTTATATGTATATATCTATATTTATATGTATATAGATATATATAAGTTCAGTAAGTGGGCTGGTAAATAACAGTCCAGCCACCTGCACTTGGGTCCTTCCCTCCACCCACCCTTACAAAAAGGTAAGATCTCTGGAGTCAATATCATTAGAAACAGATTAACGATACTCTTAATGGCACGTCTGACTGTCAAAATCCTGACAAATTACTTACCCTCACGCTTCTACAAAAGTGCGACAAGAGGCACAGTTTGAAGAGCCCATTAAGTAGGGTGGTGAGCAGGTGTCTCTTGTTGACCTCTTAATTTCCCTTAAGCATGCTGGGAGATGAAGTCCTCCCAGTGCGAGCATGATGTGCCTCCTCACAGATCAAGGAGAAACTGTAGAACATTTCATGCTTTACTGTCCAAAATATGATGCGGAGAGGAGGGAACTGTTAGTGAACCTTAAAGATATAAAGTTAAGCCTTTAAGAATGAAAAAAAACAAGGAATAGAAAATGCAGACTGAAGAAATACATTTTTTATTTGATGTTTATTGTAACATGATATAAAAAGAGGCTGTTTAAAAATGAAAAATAAAAAAGAACTATTATAATGGATCAGATTTGTGTTGCATTAAAGGGGTAAAACCAATAATTAATTCATTGGGATACCTTATATTTATGTTTTAAATGTTGGCCTTGAAATGGTTTCCTTAGTTTATCTGGGTGCATTCACAGCCCAGAACATGAATTCCAGCATGACACAATATCAACATCAACATCTCTGCTCCTATTGCTTCTTGCTCAAGTCAATATCCCGCAAAAAATGAGGTTGAATATGGCACAGAATATGGCCCTAACTTTGTAAATGTCACATACCTACAGATTACCTCAGCAGAGCCTTTTCTATCAGTTACATTTGTTTGTCTTCACTGATATCTTCAAGGAGCGCAAGATTCTTGAGGAAACAGTGGCTCCTCTGACACCCAGCTCTCCCCTGTTGTCTTCTCCCTGCTATAAGGAACCAGCTCACACACAGAACAGCATCGTTTGTGACTGGGAAAGCAAGCAAATGCAGTTGGAGAAACAAATGGTGAGGAAAGATGAGGACTTGTGTACTGTATATGGGTTCATTGGATGCATGGTAAGATGAGTGGGGGAAACATTAAGGAGAATGTACAGAAAGCTATATGGGAGGATGTGTGGAAAGATGCATGGGCAAAACTTAGGGGAGGGGTGGAAGGATGCATGGGAGGATGGACGTATTAGATAATGCATGGGCAATTAATTGGGCATTCCTGGAAGAATGAATTGGAAAGTGAAGTGATGGGGGCATGGGGAAGTGATAGGGGAAATGAAACATGAGAGTAGGCATGAATACTAACCCTCTTAATTCTTTTTCCATTTAGATGGAAACTTTGGTGAATGAGAGGCAAATGGAAAACGGTAGGAAAGAACCAACAAGGACAAAGGAAGAGCATTCTCAGACAATGGAACGGTCAGTCCTGCTAAACAGACATTCATCAGAACCTACATTAGATCTGTTGGAATGTTTCTCTCTCTGCATTTTGCAGTCTTTTGTTTGTGCTCTTGTATTACAGTAGTCCTCAAAAGCCAAGTTACTGTGACCAGTTACTGGGCCATCCTAATGGACAGCAAGGAGGAGGAGAGGGAGGGCAGTACAAGGTCCCTGAACAACTGCACACCAATCAGGGTAGATCCAGCTATTCTTTACACCTCTGTTTACTTCCCAATAGTTTGCACTTTGTCTTTTTCTCTAGAAACTGGAGTACTGATACTAGAAATATCTCTGTTGCAAAATATGCATCCTGAACATGGGTACTTTATTAGTAACTCCATAGTTATACTGGGTAGGACTCCCTTGGCTCTCAGAACAAGTTTAGTTCTTTTTGGCATTGATTTCACAAGGCATGAATTCTCCTGTTCCACCACAACCCTAAAGTTTTTTGTTGGATTCAGATCTGGAGGCTATAGAAGTACACTGAACTCAATGTCATATTCATGGAACCAGTTTAAGAGGACATTTTCAGACATTATCATGCTGGGTGTAGCCATTTATAAAATAGACCATAAAAGGATACATGTGGTCAGGAACAACACTCCGTTAACCTGTGGTATTCAAGCAATGCTAAATTGTTTTTTAAGGTACAAGTACACTGAAGTACCAGTTAATACATTGTAGGTCCCCCAAGGGATCTTGGAGGGAAAGTTGCACAGTCCTCACACTGATGTTTGTTGAGGCCCCGGCATTGAATTCTGATGTTACTTGACACAAATGAAACAATTTTTGCCAGCCAATGCTCATCATGTTCACCCAGAGTCTTTTTATGACCACACTGCTGTCATAAGTTTAAGGTTTTGCTGGAATTCCTGTAGTCATGAAAATCACAAAATTGTGCTAACTCGACATTCTCACTGTGGAAGCAGCTCTTGCTTTATATACACACTGACACACCCAATGACATACATGGTACTTCAGTGTATAGTTCACATTCTCCATGTATATGTATGCACACTGCTGGTACTCAAGTGGCATTGTTCACATACTCGCTGGTGTTCTTTATATACATCTGGAGGATTAAATGGGGCATCCCTCAGAGCCAAAACCTCTCTGTCCATCTGGTTTCCAAGTCATACTGTAACATTTAGTGACGTTAAACACACCGACAAAGCTCTGTTTCTCTTTAAGGTTTTCTACAATGGGCATGATTCTCCAAGCGAAAACTCTGGCCTTACATTTAAAATATTAAGTAGTCTAGAAAACCCAGAAAACTCAAAACAGACCCTTTGATAGGTTTAAGTTTTGTAATAGTATGCTGTCTAAAAGAGTACATAAGTACTATAGTACTATAGCAACATGCAGACACATCAAATGACTGCAGGTTATGTGTATATATATCAGCCTTAAGTGGCCTAAGGTGTGCCAAGAAAACTCCATACCATTCCATCACCAGCAGCAACCTGAACTATTCACACAAGGCATGCTGGGTCCATGGATTAACCCCAAATTGAGACCCACCATTCTGCATGTTGCAGCAGAAAACAAGATCCATCAGATTAGGTAATGAGGTAATCAGCTTTTGTTTAGTTTTGGTGAGCCTGTCTTCTCTGTAGCCTAAGGTTCTTGGCTGACAGAGGTGCAACCCGATTTGGTCTTGGGCTGTTGTAGCCCATCTGCCTCAAAGTTCGACACGTTGTGTTTGCTGAGATGCTTTTCTGCTCAGCACCATTGTAAAGCATGGTCATATAAATTGTAGACTTTGAGTACTTTCAAACCAGTCTGGCTATTCTCCCCTGACCTCTTTCATCAGCCAGGTCGTTTCTGTCAACAGAACTGCCATTCAGTTTATTTTTCACAAAATTCTATGTAAACTCTAAAGACTGTTGTTTGGAATATTTCTGAAATACTCAATCCAGCTTGTTTCGCATAATCAAGCATGACACAGTCACTGAGATCATATTTTGCATGATTTTATGCCTTACACTGCTGCCACGTGATTGAATAATTAGCCAATTGTGTTATTTTGAAAAGCAATTTGAAATATGGACTCTTCAGAGCATAGGACACTTTCCCACTTTGAGTCAGTCCATCTCAGATGAGCTTGGGCTCAGAGAAGCTGGCGGTGTTTCTGGGTGTTGTGGATATATGGCTTTTGCTTTGCATGGTAGAGTTTTAGCTTGCACTTGTAGATGGAGCGACAAACTGTGTTCACTGACAATGATTTTCGGAAGTGTTCCTGAGCCCATGTGGTAACATCCATTACAGAATGATCGAGGGATTGAAGGTCATGAGCATTCAGTGTTGGTTTTCGGCCTTGACGCTTACTTGCAGAGATTTCTTCAGATTCTCTGAATCTTTTGATGATATTATGGACTGTAGATGATGAAATCCCTACATTCCTTGCAATTGCATGTTGGTAAACGTTCTTAAACTGTTGGACTATTTGCTCATGCAGTTGTTCACAAAGTGGTGAATCTCACCCCATCCTTGCTTGTGAACAGCTGAGCTTTTCGGGGATGCTCAATCATGACACTCACCCGTTTCCAATTAACCTGTTCACCAGTGGAATGTTCCAAACAGATGTTTTTTGAGCATTCCTCAACTCTCCCAGTCTTTTGTTGCCCCTGTCCCAACTGTTTTGGAACATGTTGCAGGCATCAAATTCAGAATGAGTGAATATTTTCAAAAAAACAATAAAGTTTATCTTTTTGAACAATACTTGTCTTTGTAGTGTACTCAATTTAATATGGGTTGGAAGGGATTTGCAAATCATTGTATTCTGTTTTTATTTAACACAACGTCCCAACTTCATTGGAATTGTTGTTGTATATTTATCCTTACATAGTAATTGATTTCAAAACATTGATATCCTGAAAGGTGTTTCTGTGCCAATAACTGAGATGGTGAACTAATATCTATTTAATATATGGGATAGTTTAATACTAATTATATGATATAGTGTATGAAGTTGCGAGTGTTAATGCGGTACAATCTTTTGTCAACACTAGAGGGCAGTGATCACTAATATTATAGCAGCATGTCTTTTGGCACTGTTGCAATTCAAATGGATTAGTGTCCATTGTATCATGGTGGATTCCCTGCTCAAATGCATTTAGTATGTGCATTTAGAGAGGGAAAGTCATCAACCTGAATTATTAAATCGTGCTAGACTTTACTGAATTACGCTAAAAGGTATTCATTATATTATATTTCGGTTGTGTATAGTATATGTTATGTATTGTAAATGATGCATGACTGTTTGGTGTAGATGTCTCATGGAGCACTAAGCAGCATCAGCAGGAGCCATCATCTGAGCCCTGGCAAAATCCTGCTTCACAGGACAGCACCAGAAATATCCAGCCAGCGCCTGGTAGTCGTAGAAGGTGCGTGCGTGTGTTCGAGTGTGGTTTAGATGTGCAAAATATTCATGCTTTTGTGTCTGGGTAAAAAACTTCATTTGCTGTCATTCATATTACCGACATCTCCACTTTTTTCCATTTTCGTGGCTAAAGCTGTAAGCATGGAAATGAGTATGAATGAGTGTGTGGCTTCTGCTCCTCAGGTCCGGCTCTATAGAAAATGCTGCTGCAAAGTCATCACAGTCCATCTCACACACAGACACACAACAACCTCCATCACCAAACAGGTACATTGACATGCTTTCTTTGTCTCATTGTCTTATTTTTTTCTTTCCTCAACCACAAGGGGTCACACTTTCTCAAGGTTTGGCTTTCTTTCTCCAACCACACCCATTTCTTTTTCTTTAAGCTGTGCAGCCATGTAAGTATTGCAACCACTGCAGATGTCTGTGTGAATGTATTGGCTTCTAACATTAAATGTGGGGTGTGTGTGTATGTGTAGATCTGTGAGTGGGAAGAAGCTGTGCTCAAGTTGTGGTCATCCACTCGGTAAAGGAGCAGCCATGATTATCGAGACTCTCAGCCTTTACTTCCACATCCAGTGCTTTAAGGTCTGTAGGATGCTGTGTGTGTGTATATGTGTATGTATGCCTTCAAATGTAAAGCTGTTCTTCATTTTCAGCATATATTGTTTTCTAAATATCATTTAGTGTGGGATCTGTAAGGGACAGCTAGGTGACACCTCCACAGGAACAGACGTAAGAATCAGGAACGGTCTGCTCAACTGTCATCAGTGCTACATCCGCTCTCGTTGTGAGTGACTTACACACAGACACACACACACACATATACGCACGTATATGCACCCATTCTCCCTAATTTACGTCCTGACAGTACAGTGAAGTTCCACTTATTCAAAATTATGCTGCAGCATATGTTCTGGATAAATGATTATTTTTAAAGATTTCCATTTTGAAAATGATCTCTATCGTATTATGAATTTTCTTTTTCAGCTGCTGGTCAGCCCACCAATTTGTGAGCCGGCATTATGAATTGGGAAACGCCTAAATGACCCATCACAGCTTCTAACAATCGAACAAGTGTTTGGACTGGTCACATCTCCACCTTCACTGAGAGCAGTGCAGTATTTCCAAGTCAAGGCTAATTTGGATTTTCTGTATCTTCTAATAAGTGTCAATAGCCTGGTGCTTTTTTTTCCAAGGTTGAAATAACCCGTGTCAACCCAGCTGATCAATAAAAATCCACAAATGGCAGACCTTTGAGAAAACCGATGGGTTTTAAACTAATTCACATGATTCCACTTGAGTCACTGAAACCAGCACACTACAGATAAAAGGCTGCTGGTGGAACTGCAAGAACTGCCTGTAGCCATTTTTATATGTAAAGAAAATTCACAAACCTATCACTATGAATCTTTTACCCATCACTATGTGAAAATAGGGTATATACCATTAAAATCTCTGAGGTTGTAATGTTTTTCTTGATTATGCAGGATTTACTTGGTGCAGTGCTCTCTTTCAGTGACATAAAATCATCCAATCTGCACTAACTGGGTGCCTATTTCCAGACAATACCGTGAAGAAAATATAGGCCACTGCAGATTGTTGAAAATACACAAAGAACACCAACGTCAGCGCACCCTTATTTTTTATCCTTCCCTGTCAGTAAAAAAAGAGAATTTAGAGCTGGTTTATCTAATCTACATCATGCTCCTCCTCTGCCGCTGCTCCTCCTTCATCTTCTATCATGGTCTTCATAATGGCGGGAAGCCGACCATAATCATGGCTGGGAAGCAGACCATAATCGTGGCTGCACCTGATCGATAGACATCCATTTCCCCCTTTGTGTTTCCTGGGCTGAAGGGGGAAATGTCCTCATGTACCAAGTTAAGGTTTCTTAGTTTGGACTGATAAAGTACAGCTCGTGTATACAGACTGCTTTGTGGTGGCAAAAGCAATTACATCTATCTTGAAGTCATTTTAAGATGGTTTCGGTTTATTAGCGGAGAGAATGTTAATGCGTTGAAACAATGTGCCTTAGAATGAATGGTTGCACAAAAAGCAGCTTGAGATATCAAATCCAAAGACTTTTGTCTTTAGTCAGGACAAAATAGCATTTTGTGGCTGGAGAGAAGGAAGGAGAATTTATTTGGAAAAACAAAATCTTTTTTTTCCAATCTCTGCATCCTTCAACGTGTATTTTTAATTTACACCCACAGAAACGCTGTTCTCTCAGAAATAAAGGCACCAAGCTGTACTTATCCTTGTTGCTGGGGTAGTACCTTCAAGAGTACAGCTTTGTACCTTTAGTGTGAACCTTTCACTTAGAAACCTGAATCTAGTATATGTGATAAAAATATAAAAGCAGTATAAGGAACAGAATTTGCAAACACATTTTTAGTAAAAGATACTAAAGTTTCATCATACCACCCCAGTGACTTGTAAAAGTACAGTTTGGTACCTTTATTTCTAAGAATGTTTAGACTTAGGTTTATCTAAATCTGGATTTAGGTGATTCGCATATATGAGTTCATGAAAAAACGCCTGAGGGTGTCATGTTTCTGCACACAAATAGCAATACCAGTGAATATGTTTATTTTAGAAACAGTTTATAATCTGCCTAGAAACCACTCCACTAGCCACGCTTAACACAGTCTGACCAATAGCTTTTTCCACAGTATGTTAACTGGACATAAGGGCCGAAAGCTCAAACGCTTTTGCTAAAAAATCATTTAATGTTCACCTTTCAAAACTTTTGATCACTGGACATTTAATATGCTTTCCTAATTTTCTTGTATAGTCAGTGTTCTGCGCTTTGGGTCTGATCATGTAGCTATTAGTCATAACAGGCATATAGACTACATACAGAGCGGATGCAATTCGATATGGTCTAGGATGAATGACCTACCTTGGGAATGATATCACATCTAAGGCATATTTATTGTGATCTTCAAATGTACACTATCTGAATATAGATTAATTTGTTGTTCCAATGCGATGGCTTTAAAGTATACTCTATGTTTATAAATAAAACTCCTGAAAAAGATTATTCTGATTCTGGGTCTGTTTGTTCAGAAGGTTTTGAACAGAAGCTATCAATGCGTCTGGTGTTACTACAATGTTGAATGGAAAACATCGGGATTATCGGATTATCCAAAAAGCTGGTTATATACGATACAGGTATTCAGTGAGAGTATTTTCGTTTGAATCAGAAAAATAAGTTATTGTAACATTAACAATGTGAGCATCAGACTATTCGAATTTTGCATTATGTGAAGGTTAAAGGGTGCTTTGGTGGATAGCATAAATCCCAGTCGGCTGCTGTCCAAGGTTCTGAAACTGACTGCGACATTGACATTGACCTTCTGTAATCATATCTCATTCATGAAGCCTTTGAATCTTTTGCAATATTTAAATTTGCAGTATGAAGAAATGTAAAGACTTAAATGAAAATATGAATTAATGTAAAGATAAGTTACATTCAAGACATCCGTATTACCCAGCCATAAAAATCAAAGCAATTTAACGCATTCAAATCTTAAACATTTCAAATTAAGGAGGAATATAATTGCCATAAATTTACATCCACGCCGAAGAGGAACCAGGACCAGTGTAGTTTCATAATTATTATTGTTTTTATCATCAACAACCATGTCAATGGTACACCTGAAAAACTATGTGCACATGTAGAAATATTTCCTTCTTAAATATAAGCATCCATTACCTACATATAAATAATTCTCAAATCCCGGACAAAACGTGTTACATAATGCTCACAAAATAGGTCAAATTATTATAAAATTGAACGAAAGAGACAACATGCAAAAAATAGAAAAGAAATAAATACAATGCGTTGCATCCATTTCCTTTTTCTGAAATGAATTTGCCAGTGGTAACTTTGTAAAACATTAAAAAGACTGAACTACGAGGGGCGACATGGTGTCTATGCTTATCTAGGACGATATTATACGTATTAACACTATACAATCTGAGCCACAAAAACACAGTCGTAGAAAGACACACAAAACGTTTAAGTATTCCTGTCAACAGTGAAATATGTACGTTTGTGCCATTTTAAGGTATAATTTGCCGTAGATCCATAGATATTTAGATGAGCGTTTTTTAGAACCCCTGGCTCTAATGCTTTTGTAACTTCATATGTAGAAATATATAACAGAGGCAGTAATTTGTGTGTACAGACATATTATAATTAACGGTACATGAATGCTTCAAAGTCGGTGTAAACAAACAGCCATGACGTCATGTCGCACCGAGTCCGTCATGAAATACTTCTTAGGCAGTCTATCAGTTATTTATATCTATAAATGGTATCGACGATCACAGCTATTCAACTAGAACAAAAAGGACGCAAGATGTCAAAACCAAAAAAAGGTTATAGCTTGGGCTAACGTAAGGTCTGTAGGATATAATCATCCAACTCGCTGTGTAAACGAATGGCTATTGAAAAAGTCAGATGATGGAGACCAACAGTGGGTCTCCTCGTTTTATGTATTTTTTTTCCAACAGTGAGCAGGGAAAACTGGTCTCCCTCATTATTTTGGCATTCCTCCTCTGATGAGTCAATGATCAGTCCATTTTATTTCTCCTCCATTTCTCTGTCTTTTTCTCTCTTCCTCTGCTCGGATGACCCTTTCATTCAGAACATGCTGGTCTTTACTAAAGTGGCTTTGGCTCCGTTCTGTCTTTGTAAAGATGACAGCACGCTAGCGAACGGTCCCCCGAGAGAGTCCGGAATGGAGGTTATGGTACCCGGGGCGGATGGCCAGCCCTGACTGGGCGCTGTGCCACCCATGCCACCCACAGTCGTCTTGGCCTGTTCGACTGTCCCGTTTCCGCTAGCGCTGACCTGGGACCCGCCAGTAGGGCTCGGACCACCACAGGTGGATGCAGGGTTCGGGTTGGGTCCGGGTCCTCCTGTGCTGTCGGGGTCGGTGGCTTTCGCCTCTTTGCTGTCCTCCTCGCGAGCGTCTGATTTCTTGCCTGAGCCGTTCTTGGCGGCGGCGGCGGCGGCGGCGGCCGCTCGCTCCTGCTTACGGAACTTTGCGCGTCTGTTTTGGAACCACACCTGCGGGAAACCAGAAATGTTTAACAACTCGATACGATGCCTAAGCCTATACATATATAATCAACAAGTACATTAAAATATTAAAGAAACTGATGATTTAGATTCTATGTCATTTCTACGCTCGGACCATATTGATTAGGTTGAACATGATCTATACAAACTGGCATATAAATAAATAAAAAAACAAATAAATTATTTTTGGAAATAGAATGCAGTTCAATTATATAAATAAGCTAATGCATTATTATATATGTATGCAACAACACCTAGTCATTTTGATAAAATATAGCTTGTATCTATTATAAATATCCAGGTAAACAGCTTGAATATTCGTATGGTAAAGGTTATAAAATATGTCTTTTTGTGAAATGGTAGAATCAAATAGGGTTTGTTGGAATGTCTATGTACCTGTACTCTGGCCTCGGTAAGATCGATTTTCAGTGCCAGCTCTTCGCGTGTGTAAATGTCTGGGTAGTGGGTCTCTGCAAACACGCGCTCCAGCTCCTTCAGCTGCGCGCTGGTGAACGTGGTGCGGATGCGCCTCTGCTTCCTCTTCTCGTTTAGGCCACCGTGATCGGTAAACAGCTTGTAGGGAACTGTCAAAAATAGAATAGACAATACATAGAACTGTCAAAACAGCCATACAATTCTGTTAAAATGTTTTAGGCAACAGTACAAGTCAAGTCAAGTCTAGTGAGCTCTTGTTTCAGGAAAATGAAAATACAAGAAATAAAGTTTGGAGTAAAATGCAAGCCATGTCTGTATCGTAGTTGGAATGCGATAAGATCAAATCACGATAAAAGATAATGTTATGAAAATCCCGACCCAGTTGTAATCTCGTTATCTGTGAAATGTAGTTAATTGAATGTTATTGGAGGCAGGATTGGAAACTTGTCATAAATGCTTGCATCCTTTCCCACAGCTGGTATACTGTAACTTCAATCCAGTTTCAATAATGAGCTTAAGTCCTTCGTTATTTCATTATTTTCGAAGGTTTATGTCTCGTCGCAAAGTAAATAAATTATGCCTATCATTTTGGCAGCTTAAGATAATTCTGTTGGCGGTTAGGGTGTGACTGGGATAGTGTAACCCCGTAACCGAATTACCGCTTGCCTGCAATCGCTTCTAACGTGATAAATTCTTTCATTTGTGTAAGCAGATTTCGTTTGGTAAATACTAAACACATTTCCATTTTCAAATGCAATCAAGTCGTCCTAGGCTATATACCGGGCCGAGATTCGCTCGGGCTCGGTATGGGTGGCAAATGCAGACTTACCTGCGGCGTACGGGCTGCTCTGGTGATCCCGCAGCGTGCCCAGGCTGCACGAGCCCGGGGTCAGAGACGGACATCCTGAGGTGGCACCAAACGTGGTCCTGATCGGGTTGTACTGGAAGCCACTGGCTTGGCTGCACGAGCTGAAGTCCGCGTAGGCTGACGCCAGGCTCGACGTGTCCATCCCGGCCATACAGGACTCGTAGGCAGAGGAATTGAGGTATGAATACTCCATTTTATACATTTGAAAAGGCTCTGTGTAGAAGGAAAGCTGCACTCCCAAAAGAAAGAGAAAAATATATATATGCACACACACAAACGTCAAATTGAATTAAATCGGCGAATGCATGGAAAAAAGTTCGATATTAAGCAAAAAAAAAAGCGAGCAGAGCTGGGGAGCTGATATTTTTGGACTAGTTTGAAGGAGTCTCGTGCCGTGGTAGATGTGCACTGCTCGGCGCCTGCTCCAAAACTGCCCTCCTTTATAGGAGCTGAGCCTTGTTTTATGAAAAGCCTCCCAAGGAGCCGCCTAGCCCCAGGTCTCTAGAGCATATAGTCCTCATAATAAACTTGGCTCTTTCCGCTTGGACAATAGCACAGCGTTTGGGTCTTATTGCTAGCGCTTTTTTACATGACAATAACTCATCAGTCTATTGGGCTGGCACTGGGGGGATCGGGCTGTCCAACCTCCCTATCATTGATCCCCTGCATCTCTAATTAGAATTTAATACCCCACCATTACGCGCCAGCCTCCCCCCTCCATTGCGTACAGCCCTCTCCGCTCAAACCGCCATCTTGCCCTTTAATTCAATCACACCACTTGGAAATAATGAAAGTTGGGTGACGATTCTCCCTGATCCAATTTTCCCTGAGCTTTTAAGCCTTTTAACCGACCGTACACCTTGGGCTGAATTTTCGATAGCGTGTCCCCTGTCTCTTTCTCTCTCTCCCTCTCTCCTCGCTTCTTCTTATCGCCATCTCTACTGTTTTACTTGGTTGTTTTGGGTCGTTTTGCTAGAGTTTAGTACCCTGTTGTTGCCGAAGTGTAAATGTCACAGCCTCAGTTTAGCAGGGGGTTGCTACGGGCTCCAGGAGATGAATACGCATCGTATGTCAACTCAACCATAAAATCAAGATATGGATATGAAACCCACCACCAGCACTAACAGTAGCATTGTTGTTAATAATAATAATAACAACAACAACAACAACAACAACAATAATAATAATAATAATAATAATAATAATAATAATAATAATAACGACAATAATAATACAATTATTATTATTATTATTATTATTATTATTATTATTAACGTTTTGCGAGAAAATATTTTCTAATCCATAATTGTTTTGTTTTTTTATCAGAAGATGTCAGAATAGTTGAGCCATCATTTTTGTGACAGCTCGAGCTATTTAATATCAGATTCAAGGCCATTCAATGCCTTTCATTTCCAAGCTGCGGTTTTATGCAGCCTAGTAATTTGAGAATCATTTTCTAATTGGTTTTATTGCAGTTAGGCTATTATTTTCGTTAAAGGGCAAATAACATTTCGGTAATGAGGGTAACAAACTCGTAAAATGATCATCAAGCCTCTTATCTTTATATTATTACCCAAGTGCTTAATTTTGTTACGGTAACAAGTTGCTCACTGGTTTTCGCCGTGACTTTCTTGGGTTCGCTTAATATAATTATTGGGTCCAGGGCAAAGTATTCTATAGTAGTGAGCTTTACCATTATTTCAGCAATTGCTGACGGACATGCCATTCACAATTAGCTTACTTTAAATCAACTTACCAAGTAAAGCAAATGGCCTACGTGAAAACAAATAACAGATTATTGTTTCAGACGCAGGGTTTTCAGGTGTAGAGTTTGTGTATGTAAGAATAACCACATATAATGGAACTATTAATAGGCCTATATTAGGATAAATAATAATTAAGATGAATAGAACTAATAATTTACAATATACACTTTGACATAAATCCTGTGTCACAGCTTGCAAATATTTTCACCCTCTATTTTTGAACAGATATACACATATTCGATTATTTAATTAATAGTTCAGTTAGGCCTGTGTAAAGAAAAAAACCTCTGATGGAGAGTCTGTAGATATCTCTGTACCCCAAAATAAAAAT
This sequence comes from Hassar affinis, assembly GCA_025674545.1. Taxonomy (NCBI): domain Eukaryota; kingdom Metazoa; phylum Chordata; class Actinopteri; order Siluriformes; family Doradidae; genus Hassar; species Hassar affinis. The sequence goes on from JAOVYV010000050.1 coordinate 3,475,271, forward strand.
GGATAAAAATGCGCGATTGGTAAGAACACCATGCGAAGGCGCAATGAAAGCGCAGATTATTAATATGTATGAGGTTACTCGAATGAAAGCATCAAGCGTTTCACTGCTGATTTTTCTCCATTGCGTTTTGTTCTTTTTTTCTTCTTTTTATTTATTTTTTCTATTTAGTTGCTCGGCTTCCATTGTAAGAAAGATAAACGACGATTAAAGTTAATTCTTTCTTGATACAACCCTGTCGCCCTTATGTAAATGTTCTTTTTTTCTTTTCTACACGCGAGCTTGTGGCTCCGGAGTTGTACCAAATGGTTAATTTGATTATAGAAACCAAAGACCAACTGGCCCACCGTCCTCCCTCCACGCGTCTGGCAGAGAAAAGCAGCCATCCCGAGGAATTAATCTAATAACATACAAAGGGCCGAGAAGTCTTTTTCTGATATTTTTTTGCCGAGGCAAATGAAATTATAGCTTTTGACCATCCGTTTCTCCCATTCAAATGACTCTTTCTTGTCGTTCTCTATAGTCCACCAGCCATTGAAACGCCCATCTATTATATTTTCAACATCTCCTTTTATACCATTAACTGGTTCCACGATCTGTTGGGCGGAATAAAATGTCAGCCGTCGCGCACTGGATGTTTACTGTTGAATGTGACACCTGTCCCATACGCGCACCAGTAGCTACACACACGTAGGCGTGCTAGATGATTTTTTTTGTCATGTGTAAATCAACTGATTAACTGTGTAAGCACATAAGCCTAATAGGTCAATAGCATGCTGTGCTTTAAATTAACTTTCATCTGCTCCATAAATCGTAAAAACTGCGCGTTATGGCTGTGATAATGATAATGGTTTAATAATAGGCGTGTAATTTCGAAGTTCATCTGTGATTTAATGACTCATAAATAACAGAGTCCATGTGGATTCCCTTAAATAAATCAGTGAAAGTGCACCTTAAATTTCCAGCTACCAAAGTGGCTGACAATAGGGGGCGGACATTATTGTTAAAAAAACGCAGAGGAGAAATCCGTGTGGTCGCTCCACGCTGGCGGAATGCGGCGTGCACAAAAAAGCGGAACAAAAAAATGCCATTGTGTGTGGATGGATGGGACTCATCAGAAAGCGAAAAGGGGCGTGAAAAACAGAAGGAAGGCGGAGGAGAGGGACCGCTTTGTCAGATTTAACATAATGTCTCACTTTATGCTATAGAAAATCCTAGCTTTTAACCAGTGCTGTGTTTCTATGAGGTGTGTGTGTGTGTCAAGGGGAGTATTAACAATAATAGTCTATTAAGCATCAATAGGTTGTAGTATTCTCTACATTGTTTTAATGGTGTACTTTAACTTTTCATTGCCCATAACAACAAAACATTTTTCCAGACCTATCTATAGTTGATGAAATTATAACACTGGTATTTGCGTTGAACAGAACTAAAGATTGTAGTAGTAGAACATTGCTAAAGTGTGTCGCTTGGACGCCAGGTTGCTCCCCAGTGACCCTGCAATAATCAATCACCCATTAAGACTTGTCAATTCTGTCAATCACTGCATCTTCAATGGCTCGCGATTTTCTAGCAAAGATGTATTTGCCAGCTATAGACTATTTGTATGTCATTACATATCACAGATTGCACAAACAATAATCTCTGTTTACTGTGCCATTGTAAACTGATAAAACTGATAACTACCTGGCACTTGGTCTGGCACCAGCTGCGTCAAATTTAGCCAAATCCGCGATCATGCACGTGC
>JAOVYV010000050.1:3488987-3499761 GCA_025674545.1 Hassar affinis
CCCTACACCATACTAATAAATGATTGTGGTCTAAAATGACAGGTGTTTCAGTTTCATTGTCTAACCCCTGTATATGAACTGATATTCAGTTTCTTTGTTGATATCGGCAAAGAAAAACTGGTATTGTGCCATCTATAATTCGCACACCTATCTCATTGTATAAAAAGCAACAGGACATTTTTTAAAGTGAAGATATAAAATTTAAGGTCGGTGCTAACGGGTTATGGTATTTGTAAAGAAATGAAGTTCTTACATGCAAAATCAAGTGAATTTCCAAGCCTACTTTAAGACTTCTTTTACTGTAAATTTGTAATTCATAGCTCTTTCCTGGGACTACATCTTCTTTTATCCACTTCCAGACTGTTCCCATGTCTCTCATCCATCCTCCCTCTCTCTTTATCATCCTCTTTTCTCCTCCTTCACTGATGTCTTCTTCGCTTCTCTGCACAAGATGTATTGATAATTCCCAGCCAAAAATATGATTCCAGTTTATTCTACAGGGCAAAAATCCAATAGTGCAGCCTCCAATTGGATTGTGTGTGTGTATTTGGTTTTTTTTTTCCCGGTGTAGGGAACAATAGAGACAGAAAGGACCCGACCCCAGACGTTCGACATGAGATTATTGTTAAACAGAGACCTGATAGAATTACTGGAAGCAATAGATGATAATTGCATCATAGCATGATTCCCCCCTCACTGTACAATGGTACATATTCATCTGGCTTATGCATCGACTCAGAGCTTAGATGTGGCATGAAGAAGATGACAAACCTAGGTCAGAGAAGCGAGTGAGGTGCAATGTTGTTTGTGTGTGTAGAAATTGTGTAGTAGAAGCAAAAGACATTACGTGGAGTATTGTCTGACATATTTTATATGGTGTTATTTCTGCAATGCCTTTATTTCAAGTGCATAAGGATGTATTGTAGTTCTTATCATTCCTTTTGGTTAAAAATGAAGGATACATATACAAATGCACAGGTATTTTGTAGGTTATTTTCCTTTTCTTTTTTCTATTCAACTAAAGGCATAAGTACAGGGGCAAGAAGAAACAATTAGAAGATCCACAAAGATTAATGTGTGTTTGTGACTTCTACAGTCACTTAAGCCAAGTAAGAACTTCCTAATGCTTTGCAGGTATACCTTTTATTATTCACTCTTTTATAAAACATATACACGGTTACCTTTAAATATTGAATAATAATGTTTAATTTATTATGCGTGCTTTATATAAGCTGTGGCATCAATACTTCCATTTCCAACCTTCTCTAAATGTAGGTACATTCTAATATTTTTACAGTATGACCCAACACAGTTTTTGAAACTCCTTAAGCTTAAAATAACTAGTATTCAAGAAAACACATTAATAATAATGTCAGGTAAAATGCATGCACGCACACACTCACAAACGCACACACACACAAAAACAAACAAACTTTGAGTAATTGAATTTAACCAGAGCCAACATTGGTGGTTCTGGCGTGTGGGGGGAGGCTCGAGTAGCAGGACCTGCCAGTGAAAGATCTCTGCTTTTACAAGCCTAGACAAAGAGAAACAACAATCACAAAAGCACCCAACTCTGATTCTAAAAAAAAAAAAAGAAGAAGTTATGGAGGCCACTCCGCCTGCCTGGCGTGCTGTTTGAGTGAGTGTATGCGTGTGTGTGCTGGTCGTTGTGGGTGTGTGTGTAGTGGGGTGGGCCAGAGGGGTTAAGTAGGATAGAAGGCACCCATACTTCAGATTGGCAGCAAGCTGCCGCAAGTCTAATCTAATCAAGGGGCCTCGCAATTCAATTAGGTCCATCTCTAGGGCCCCACCGCCAGCTTGCCGAAGGTTCGGCTCTTCTTCCCCGACGCCCTGTCGCCCCCCACCCCTCCCCAGCCTGGATTTGCCAGATGAATGCAGATGAAATTTGAAATATGAAAATCTCCTATAATTTATGGAAGTTGTCAGGGACAGCGAGGGGAAGCTCTGGCTGCTGGCGGGTAATTCTCCCCTCGGAAAGAGGAAGAGTCATCTCACTCACGGAGACTGAGGCTGTTTATGGTGCAGCAATAAATGCACAGATATATATACAGCCACACACACACACACATATCTCTTTGCAACATCATTCTCACCAGAAGCATGGTTCATGCATCACCAGTCTTCTCCATCTGTTGTACAGGAACAGTAAAGGGAAGAAATGTACACATTCCTCCATTCAACACATATTTTTGCACAAACAGTGACCTTCAAGTATGACATTTTACAATGTAGGAACATACACACGCACACACACACACAGAGGTCAGTATGGTATATCACATGTGTATGCATTTCATTTGAAGGGCAATGAGAATGAGTGATGGGCATCTTCTCAAATGATCTCAACGTCTTAACAGCGCTGCCTGGGAGGGGCAGCAAGGCTCTTAGACAAATTACACCTCATTAGATCCTGGCTCTCACCGGTGCATCATGTCAGGAGGAATCTTTTTTGATTTGCACAAATTTGCCTGGAATTCCACTTCACTTTTCCCGCCCTCCATTATCAAATGCAGGAATCTGATTAGGCCTCGATTATTCTCCTGCTCGCTCATGGTCCTGCATACAGCCAAGCCTCCCCTCCTCTCTCTCATTCCCCTTGAGTCATAATTCTGCAATGGCAGATAGATAGCATTGCCGGACTGAGACACTGACGCCAAGTTAGTGTTAGTGCAGTGTCTACTCTGCCTTTGAAAAGTATTAATGTTAATAGCAATAAAAGGGCTTTTTAAAACTTTCTTTATTGTACACTGTAAGAATGGACTATATATTTATTTCAGCTTTTGATTTTTCATATCATCCAAATGATATGGATCAATTAGGCATACTTATTGATTTTTTATTCTAAGTAGCTACAAAATCTTTAGATAATGGATATTATCCATGTGTTAAATTACACTGAATTTTTTTTCTGAACATTTTGACTGTGTAGATTGACAGCATACTGCATAACACTATCTTGGAGATCTGTCCTCAAACCTTAATATGTAATGTTTTTGGCATCTTGGTCAATAATCTTTTACTGGTACATACCCTGTCAATTCAGCTACTTGCTTTTTGCATTAAAAAAAAGCATATAAAGATAATTTATCTACAAGTTACTACCACAACAAATAATGCACCTAGTAATGTAATTCAAGGTTTTCAATCCATTCATCAGATGAATAGCCATGAATCTTTCCAGTACCATTTATCCAGATAACATCAAACCCAATCAGCTCATTCAGTCAATGAACAAACTCTCACGGAGACCGAATCAAATCTCACTGAACAGGTGAAATGGATTCCTATGGTTAAACAATCACACCAATTAAGCAATTAAATCCCAAGTTGAAATTTGATTAACAAGATCCTGTGGCTCCAAATATGGCCACCCACCTCTGCTCTAATCACAAATATGCACTGATCTTGTACTCCAGCTTTACCTTGAACCGTTAACCACTATGCTTTCACAACAATATGGCACTTGTTTCACTGGGCTCCAATGAATGCACTGTTAGATATGTAACTCTTTATTGTGGTTATATAATAAAACACACTTTGATGAAAAGGAATGGTGACTATTGTCATTTATTTTCAATAGGTATAGTAAAGTATTGAAAATCAGTAACAAGCACCAACATTTTAAGCATGAAAACATAATAAGAAAATTACATCTGCTTGATATGGCAAAACTGCATGGACAATAGGTTTCCCTTTAGTTGCAATGTAACATAATAGCACACATATAAAATCCTAAATAGAAAATAAAATTGTAAAGCTTTTGCTTTCCATTGTGCACATAGTCACTGAAAATCTTGGGACTAAGTCAAGTAAAAAGAAAGAACGACCCTGCTGAGTGAATCACAGAAGTCAGCTTACTTACAGCCACTCTCTCTCTCTCTCTTTCTCTCTCTCTCTCTCTCTCTCTCTCTCTCTCTCTCTCTCTTTCTCTCTATCACCCCCAGGCGGTAAAAAGCGTTGTGCTGCAGGATACCTTGTCGCAGTGCTTTGCTATATGAAAGGCGGCCCTGGCGGGAGATGATGGCCTGCTAATTGTGCTTTTGAACGGACCGCATGAGATGGACGGAGGCAGAAGTGCAGAGATTATGGCCTGGAGAGGGCACGTGCAGAGCACTTAATCCGAGCCTCCATGGCTGCCCATTCACTCCCGCACAGGCTACAATCTCTCCGATGTGCAAGTGCAAACAGGTCTAATCTCTCCAAGAACGTAGACCAGGCAAAAGTTGCAAAAACGTATAAGCGTTAGACGATTACGTCTCCTCAGTGTTTTGGTTGTCCTCTGTTTTAATTTCTCTACCTGCACTGGTGCGTTTATATTTTTTGCTTCAGATGAAGGCTATGCATGAATAACATCAATGAATAAGCTGTTAAAAGAATAACAAAGCCCAGAAAGACATCCTCTGCACAAAATTGGTGTCAGATTATTTTCTGAATTTATGCATAGGTAGTTGTGTTGGCAACAGTCTGGAACACGAAACCAACAATTATATGTATCATCTATTCTTGCATAGTTTTGGCTCTTTGCAGAAATTATACGTGATTCAAGTATTGGTTCCATTTATTAGGCCTAGGTTCCTATTATGGTAGCTATTTCAAGCCCAGAAATTAGATTTAAATTTGACGCGCTGCCTGGTTTCTTCAGGCTTTAGGTCTTCCCAGGAAAGCAAAGCCTCTCGCTTGCTTTAACTATTTCTCTTTCCTCTTGTCTCTCTCAGCAGGGGTTGGAGCGGCAATTCCCCCTCAACCTCCCAGTCGTTCACCCTTCCTCTCTCCTTCAGCAAGCTCTCTCTGCCTCTTTGCTCCGCGCTGGTGGCTCAGTAGCTAACTGGATTAGAGCACAACAGAGCACCTTTCCACTGTGCCGCTGGCCTTCAGTCTGCTCGCGCCGGTGTCTATTGAGCGCGCGGCCGGTGACTGCGCGCGCAGGCCCGCCTCCATTGAGGCCGCCGTGTGTATGGAGGTTTATAGTGTGCATGCTCGGCCTTGCCCCTTTCCCTCATCAATCATCCGGCTCTGTGTTTGTGGGGGGAGAGCTTCAGGCACACAGACAGGCCTCAATGCGCCTGTCAAACTCTATATGAGAGAGAGAGAGAGAGAGAGAGAGAGAATGTTTACCACTGCTTGCATGGGTCACTCATGCCAATCAAACGTTTGCAATGCTCCAACAAAATTTGGATACTTATTCAGATAATTACATTTGACATTTAGTTGAAAATCCTGGCCTGTTGTACCCTTGGCAAAAACATTGCTGCATTAACACCTACAGTGTACATATAACGAAGTGTGAAACAATTAATTCCTCACTGTTCCGGTTACTTCATTACTTCATTCAACGCTGATTTTGATTTTAACCTTCCACCTTTAGCTAATTAACCATATTAAGGTATAGTTCATTTAGTTCATTTATAACATGAGGTTCTGTAGGCCTACACTCTCAGAGAGCTGTATTAAATACAGCATGCAGTGGGTTAGGTGATAAGGGCAGCTCATTTTGTGGTATTTTTTAACACAACCTACATTCATTAAAACACAAAGGATAGTCCGGAAGTGTTTTCCCCTTCATTTTAACACAACCATAATAAAGTGATAATACAAATTATACAGGGTTGTTAATTATCATTTTTGAGTATAGCCTAAACCTGGCAGATAATTTATATACACACACACACACACACACACACACACACATATATATATAACTCAAAGATGTGTCTAGTCAAAATCAGTTCCTCTTTAATGTGTCGAGTTTTAAATTATATCATCAGTGTGGTCTACGTTTCTCAGCAGCAGCTAAAAAAAAAGTGATGGTGGCTGTGGTGGCTCTCCAGGTCTGTCGACGATATAGATCACTTTCTCCTTTTTTCATCAGGCCTCAACAGTATGTCGAATTCTTCTCTCTGCACTTAACTTTTTTAATAACGATCTTCCCTCTGGCCGGAGGTCTCCTAGAGGAATACCTCAATCCGATTAGGGCTCTATTTTACAGCAGAGACGGCGGGGCGCAATAAGAGCTGGGCGCGCGGAAACGGGCCTCCACCCATCAGCTATTAGATCTCTATTAGCGACCTGTATCTAGACCAAGAGCTGAAATTAAACAATTCTTCAACTCGATCCAATGTCGATTCAAACCTCACAATCCTGCTTCTTCCCTTCGTTCATCTGCCATTTGATTTTATTAGGCAACGAGCATAGGTGGTGAGAACAGAAGTGCTCAGGTGCAAATGAAGCCGTCCTGTTATAGAGACCACGCTGGGGTATGTTTCACTGAACAAGATATGTTAAATGCTATAAATCCTTAATTTATAAAGATGTTGTTATTTAAGGTCTGTTATACTACGTTATAGGCTAAACACAATTTCTCAGTGTAACAATAAAGCAGGCAAGACTACAATGCATTAAATGAAAATGAAAGAAATCCCCTTTCGTTTTGAAAACATCTCAGTAAGAGGGTACTGGTCATAGCCTGTTTGATTATTATTCGCTTGGTGATGTTATTTTTGTACACAATGCCTACATTAGTGGCTGGACTGTGTTAACCCCTTAAATACCCAGGGTGGGGTTGCACCATGTTTATCTTTCTTACCTAAACGTGTAGGCTACATAGTGTACCTCTAAAAGTTTCTTTCCTTTTAATTACGGTCTATTTATGTACTTTGAATCATTTTAAAGGCATGTTATAGATACTTCAAGTTATATGTTTTCAGGTTTTCCAGCTCAGCAACAAGGAAAAATACATTAGTGCCATTGTACTTGCTAAATAATGCATTATAATTCACAATCAGATTGGTTTAATATTAATAATAAAAAAATAAGCTTGAGAGGTCATAAGAGTAGAGATGAGCGCTATACAAAAGCACATAGCTATGCTCTAATATGTGTAATCTGTATCATACACAGTTCATTGTGAATAGTTCATGTTATTAAGGCCTAGTGGTTTTAAATCCAGAGGCACACAGGGGCATGTAAATTGCCCTCAGTTATTAAGCACAAATATTGCATTACTGCAGTGGAAAATAACTGATTTTGCATTAAAAATATTATAAGCCACATGTTAAACACATTGCTGAGAAATACTTATCCTTACTTAAATACTTAAATACTTAATAATACCTTATCTACAGCTCAGACGCACAAACGGCGCAATAACAGTCCAAACCCGTTGTTTTTCAGTAAAAAAAAAAACATGTATGAAAGTGACTCGAGGACGTATCTCTGTTTATTCAGTCAAAAGATGGCCATTTATCATCGATAGAGACAGCGTCGCATTTTCTACCTAGTTCTCTCAGACCCGCTCCCAAATTCAGCATTTTTATGGAAAACCGCAGTCATTTTGATTGATGAAATCTAAAGATGTCCAGAACAATCCGAGAGCTCCCCGACTGCGGCGCTCCTACGGGGTGCTTCTCTCTGCGCATTGTTGCACTGACACACGGGGGGGAGCGTCGTGAGAAGACACGAAAAAATCGCGATTTCAGTGTAAAAAAAGCTCACAGAAAGAAAAAGGATTTCTTTACATTCAGCCAGACGGGCAGTGGGAAAGTCGGAGAAAGTCTTTCCATTTTAGAAGCAAACAATACCACCTCAGTCTCACTTCACTCGTCCAAACCATAGCCCTGTGTACTATATGGCTTAAGACGAAAGAATGGGCTATTTATTAAAGTGATGGACTTCAGCATGTGCCTTTTAAAAGTATTCGTTTAAGATTCAAGAGCCCAGGATGAAGTTACTTTATAGTGTCTTTAAATAAGATAATCTGATTTGCAAAATGGCACTTTGGGGGTTGCCTTATGTGGTGACTTAACAGAGCACGGCTCGGTGCTGCGTTTGCCACATAATTATGACCAAGAATGAGAAATATTGCAATGTTGTCTGATTCTTTCTACTGTTTCCGAACAAATATGATCCCCGGTGCGATTTCATAATTTTTCATAAGCCATCATTCGCATGTTTTTTTTCCACCATCCACGCTGAGTATTATTAGAAATGCCACCTGCTTAATTGTCCTAAATTGGCGCGTGCATTATTAATAAGGGCAATGCTCTGGTGGATTCGCCTTCGGAAATATCTTAGTTAACGTCGCGTCACCCACGGGGAGTTTTTAATAAATCTCCCTCTATTTAACTGCGCCTTTTCCCCCTCAGACTCCTCCAGGCGGACACAGGCCGTGTCGGGATCGCGTTCAGGACCAGCTGCTCCAAAATACAGACAGGCCCTTGTCAATTAGGCGTTGACAAAGCGCGCGCTCGGATTGCCCGAGGCTCCGCACTGTTACAGTCCCGGCAATTAGTGTCCATTTCTGTCGAGACCTCCGCGGAGCGGTCAAATGGCAAAACGTTGCAAAGCAAACGGAAAACTGGGCCTAGACTCATCGCTCACAGAGCAGAGACGAAATTCAAGGCCATCGGGGTAGCTGTGCTGCCGGATATGGCGCACAATTTGTCTATTTTTTATTAGCCTACGCTGGGCCTAAGGATATGTGCTTGACGATATCATTTAGCGTAGTTATCATTTAGTTACAGTTTAGCCAGTTTATAGTGGATTGAGAACCGTCGCTAATTTACGATGGAAAAAATATCAATCTAATCTGGCAACCTTCCAGTAACTAAGTAGCTTGCGCAGTTGCGAACAAAAGGTCCTGAAATAAATATGAAACGAGAAGTGAACAGAGCAAATTTCAATTAATGACAAACGCCATTTCTCGAGCTCTTTGTAGCGGGTGTCAGTCCAAGCAGCTGGCGCTGGCCTTTGGCCTGCTGATGGTTAGGGGGTGATGGACCTCCGGACAGGCCCGGCCGGCAGATATAGTCCAGGTCAGAGAGGCCAATTGGTCTCCAGCAGGACAAGTGAAGTCCCTCGGCTTGAGGCAGCTGAGCCGAACAAAACGACTCCAGCTCAGCCAACCCAGGGAATCATTAATGGAAGCGTTTGTTTAACTAATTAGCAAGCTGGGCAGCTAAAGAGGGAATTTGTAGAGACAAGGCATTCAGTCAGTCAGAGGAACATCCAGAGCCCAAAGTACAGGACGGGGCCAGGGGCAGGGCAGCGGTGCATGTACATACTGAAGTTCAAGAACAGAACAAACAGGGCATTACATTCAACACCCAAACAAAAAAGCAGACTAGCGAGTCCTGAAAGAAAGGGGGAACATCTCTGCGTTAAATATGGGAAAGTTTGGGGAACGGGTCGCCAGGTCAAGAAAAGTCAACAAGAGAGCAGCGTCAATGACAGAAGGAATTTAGTATCAAAAATGCATAAATCTTAACGTGAGGGCAGCGAGACAATGAGCACAAAAGAGGGCGAGTGGCCGAGTGCACACTGATTTGTTTTTGGCTTAAAAAAGAATTAATGGATCGGGACGAATTGTTAACATACAACACATAACGGATGGAGGTTAAAAAAGAAAAAAGGAGCTTCCTTACGGCCTTTGTCAGCAAGAACGCTTAATCTTGATGGACTATACACACATCTATGGCCACACAGGACATGCTGTAGGTTAGTTAATAGGTGGAAAGCCATAATTATGGATTATAATAATGAAATGTATGGATTATAAGAATAGAAACAACGACTTGCAATTACAGCAAATCGCAATCACTCGCCAGTGTTGTTAAATGAGCCTTTATAAGGTGAAAATGTGAATCTGGGAGTATGACTGACCACACAGTGAGGTCTATGTCATGACCACTGATGAGAACTCTATGTGACCTCGGGCACTTTCTCAGCACTATGCTAATAGTCCCCCTCCCTTAGTAACCCTTGTTAGTCCTCTGTCCCCACAAACGCCAAATTCCATAACTCTTCATGAGAAGCATTATTAGGGAAATCCTTCCTTTTTGACAATTTAATAGTGCGAACAGATCATGTGTGTGACAACGGCCATTCATCTCCACTCACAAAGAGCAGGCCTCTGAGCCTCAGTGTCCAGCTCAGTTCACAAGGCCGGCACTGTTCAGCATTAATAGCTATGTTTATGAAACCAATCATAATTAAGAGTATGTAGCTGAGGATTCGTCAGATTTAATAATTAAATTAGCGACTAGTGTGGCCAAGCTTCCACTCTTTATTTGTAAAGAAGATATAGACCAGCACAGCAAAAATGCCTGTTGTTAAATTAACATACAGTGTTTAATGAACTGTTACACTTTTAAACGAACTCTTGCATTATTTCCATATTTGCTTATAACCACTGCTGTAGCTCGTCCAGTGTGACATTTAACAAACGAGGAGTAATTGTGCTTTAAAACCTCAGCTATGAATTCTTATTCGAATCGGTTTAACAGTTTCAAGGCAATTTTGCAGCATCCTCCAGTGGGACTAACAAGGCAGAAAAAATGGATCCTTCGTGGCCTCACCTTTGGGAGCGCCTCAATAACAGAGACATCAGCTCCACACCAAGCCGTATAATTTTTAATATATATGCAATAAATGTTCAATTTGTTGCCTGAAAATGACGGGAAATAATTTCGTCATATTTTAAAGGCTTTATTACAGCCGTGTTTTCGCTCCAGCTCCTTTGTGTTTGATTAAGTCATTCGAAGATTGTGTTTGATAAGTTAATAACGATGCTGATATGATCCTCTTGACATTAAATTCTCCACGGGGCAGTTAGAAAAGTGCTGTTTGAACAAAAAAAATCTTGGCCTGTTTGCTCGAGCCTGTCAATAATTCATTTCTTAATTTGATGTCTTTATAGGCCCTAAAGTCGCAATAGCTCGATCTCTTATCAAAATACTGGCCAATGCAGAGCATA
>JAOVYV010000050.1:3574567-3586959 GCA_025674545.1 Hassar affinis
GAATGGCTTAAAATCCCTCTGACCACTGTGCAGGACTTGTATATGTCATTCCCAAGATGAACTGACACTGTATTGGCCACAAAAGGAGGCCCTACACCATATTAATAAATTATTGTGGTCTAAAATGACAGGTGTTTCAGTTTCATTGTCTAACCCCTGTAGTTTTTAATCAATATTTTTTCTTCTTCTTCATTTTTTTGTTCACCAATAATTGGTTGATGATATCACATATTTAGACTTTACCAATCCACATGAAATGAATAGTACATAATATAAAGTGTGTGTCTGTTGCCCTTTGTGCTGGCACCCCCCTGCAAGGGAAGTAGGGTAGGCTCAAAGCCTTTTTTGAGGGGCAATAGCTCAAAAACTGTTTTGCCAAAAATTCTGAACTTTTTATGGCACGTTGCCTCAGGAGGGGCATTGCTACAGCTCATTATGATTCATTTGTGGAGTAGTGCTGCAGAGTGATTATTGTTCCGAAAATCTAGCACTTCTCTAACCAAAACCTTGTGATATAAAGGCTCAAACTTCATGAAATTCCACACCCTGTATCACTACCCCATTCTGTAGACCTACACCAAATTTCATGAAATTTCATCCACAGCAGATGCTGCAACTGATACTTATCTATATATCCAGAATTGCTCAGCGAAACATTTGTAACTTTCTATGCTTATTTCTCTTCTTTCTTGCTCTTTTTCACACTTGATTTAGTGGTCATATATTCTGCATCACTGTGCAATACATCTAATTATTTCAGCATCAGACAAAGTGTTTGCCCAAGACCCATGCTAGTCTATTTGAAGCCTCTGTTGCTTATTCTTGCTGTGTCTTACAACTGTTTTAATCACTAATGTGTTTGTAACCTGATATGATGATCATAGTTGGTTTATTTTTTGGTTCTTATCTCCATGTTCTCTGGGTAGTTATGTTCAAAATGGTCATACTCAGTTGCATAGGACCACTGACCACTGACACATCTGACCACTTTTACCACTTTTCAGAATGGCCATGGTTTTATTACACCTTCAGCACACTGGCTTCATACTTCTCACAAAGGAGACTGAACGCATGTTTTCCACACTTAAAATCAGCAGTTTTTAGTACCTTTTCTTTGTACTGAGCAATTTTGAACACACCTTTTCTTTTTTTGAATGTGTTATTACTGTAGCACACTGTTGCCAATTAGCTACAAATAATTGTCCTTTGACTAGCAAGAGCTATTAAACTAACACCTTGTGTCTGATGGCATAGAATTTGATTCACGGGCCAAAGTAGAGCGCTCAAAGTTTCACAAGAATTGCAAAGAGAGTTTTTTTCAGTCCAAGACTTTGTTTCCATTTGGATACATGTTATACACTTAGGTCCAGACTCAATCCAGAGTTGAATTATTGAGTATAAGTCCTGTAAAATGTTGTGTTATATTGGCTATTTTGGTCCTTTGCGACTAGTCATCCAGAGTTTGATGTGAAGACTGATGCCACTGTGAATTTAAAATGTTAAATGTTTCAGCCTAATCTCTAGTCATCTCCTCCAGCCAATTCAAATGAGATTCAGGTTAACTGAAGAAGTTCTACTATCTGCATTACATTTTCCTTATAAGGGTGCCAATCCTATCCGTAATTTTATGTGTTATTCTTCTAAAACATTCATTTTTTCAGCCAACAGCTTTGAAGGGCACCATATGTGTGTGTGCATAATTGTGCTCCATTCTGGAGTAGTCCCACACTGACCACATGGAGTGACATTTCACACAGCTTGAATGAATAGTCAGTGACGACTGATACCAACTGACCTCCAAATGACACAGGCATGAAACCACATGTCCACCATGTTTATGCTACAATTCCCAGAAGCAAATATGACTCAGAGCAAATTGCTTATTAAAGGCTCTTCAATCCAATTCCTTCTTCTACAGTAGGAGGATTTGAAGTCTAGAGCACACATGCACACACCATCACACTGGAAATGAAGTGTTAGGAAACTGGAGATAGTTGTAAAAAAGTTGCCAAAACGTGACCATGTGGAAGCAATTGTGGGTGGCATGCAGGATCAGTTAGCCTAAGGGTTAGTGGCGGTGCCTACACTGCAGACACAGAAGCCAAGTCTATTTCCACACTCGACTCTGTACACTCCACCCTTCTCCCTACTCCTTCTCACTTTAACAAAAGACAACACAGCTCTACACTATGATTTCCCTCAAGCTTTTTCCCAGGAGTCAGAGGGGGGGAGAGAAAGTCTCCTGATTCCAACTATGACATATTTAACCTCAGTTATGTGCTCGTGAACAAATCCTACATGGAATTGTAAGATGGAGGATGGAGCGCTCGTTTTTGGGAGGGGTCAGAAGGTTATTGATACAGTTAGACTGAAAGGACGGTGGAAAGGCATAAATAGCCACAAGGAGCGATTGAGCCTCGCAGTCTCTCTCAGACAGCCCAGGCATAGGTGACCTCCACTTCTTCTGCAGAAAGCTCATCTGTCTCTGCAAAGCCAGTAAGTACTGCTCACACTCTGTTTAATCAAACATGCTATGAAAATCTGAATTATTTTTTTTAATACTTTATGTCCAGACCAGTTCACACATTTATTCAGGATGTTACATGGACATTGGCGCACTATTGTTGATCTTGTAAACTGGACTCTCTAGCACCACACCATGTATTTAAGCATAAATTAATCTATATAGTATAAATAATATAAACAATATCTATACACTATATAAATTATGCACAACATTTGGTGTCCTCAAATCAAGTATATTATAAATATAAATATGGTCACAGCTAAAATTATGTCTGGTATACATTTTCATATTTTAACTTTGAATACCAAACAATTACGCACATATTGCTAGCTTATACTTCAGGAAATCTGTTTGCAATCCGATTTGAAAAATGCATTTAAAATCTGAACTGACTAGGTTCCCTAGGTTCATAATTTATATGTCCGAGGAGCTAACAGTTTAATCTCAATATTCTGGCAGAGAACCAGCAGTGGAAAAGATGAAAGCCATCTGTATGAGATGCTTGCTGTGGTGCTTCACCTTTATGATTACCCGGCTTAGTGGAATCAGCACCATGCCTGTGAGTGTAGTTGACCCGCTTTGCACTGCACCTTCACCAGCCAAGTACAGACTGACATTTACAGGCAAGTGGAGCCAGACTGCCTTCCCCAAGCAGTACCCTGTTTACAGGCCTCCTGCTCAGTGGTCTCCTCTAATTGGTGAGTATAATGCTCTGAATGTCATTATAATTATAGGATCTACCACAGCTATATGTGAGAAACGTCTGGATGCTGTAGCCTATAAAATGTATAAAACTTTGTGTTCAATTATGTCAGAGTAATTTTTTTCAACTAGTCCGACTACGATTTTACAAATCACTGCTTTTTATGTTTTTTAAACTTTTTAGGAGTAACTCACAGCTCAGACTATCACATCTGGCAAAAAAATGAATATGCAAGTAATGGGGTGAGAGAGTTCTCTGAAAAAGGAGAGGCTTGGACTCTGATTAAGGAGGTGGAGACAGCTGGGGAGCGCATCCAGAGTGTATACGGCCTCTTTTCCACACCAGCTGTGCTTGGAGGGACAGGCCAGACAAGCACTGAGTTTGAGGTGTATGCCAGGCACAACTTTGTAAGTTGGTACTAGATATAATCACAAAATAATGAGACATAAATAACAGACGTATCTTGAACTGTATATTTCATATTTAATACACTGTACTTTTAATGGGGATACACATATAGACTATTACACAGACATATTCACACAAGTTTAGTCATTTTAATTATTCCAATTTTTTTTCTTGGTTTAAAATCTATAGAAGGGTAGAAGCAAATTTTAGAATGCGTTTACAAAATATAGCTATATGCATACACGTAAGATTTATAACTGCATAGAAAATTGGAGATAATCTATTCATGAAGTAAAATAAACTTTTCCAAGGAAATGTTATGGCTACCAAACTCGCATGGAACAAAACAATGCTAAAGGCATAGGGATCTTCACAAATGACTGTGCTACTCCAATCCCTCATTTCAGTCTTAATCCTCTGCAACTTGTAACTTGCAAATCTGAAGTCATGAGTTTAAACACATAGGCGTAAACCCAACAAAATGCCATAACTCTTCTTCTTTTACAGTTGTCTTTCATTATGCGGATTGTTCCAAGCCCCGACTGGTTTATTGGAATAGATAGCCTAAATCTGTGTGATGGAGCCCATTGGAAAGAAAACATTAGCCTTGATCTGTTTCCTTATGATGCTGGCACAGACAGCGGCTTCACTTTTTCTTCACCCAAATATGAAACAATTCCTCAGGATAAAGTCACACAGGTACCCTCGAGCAGACAACATTTCTCAATACTCAAAAACAGTATCAGTGGTCCCTTTTAACCTGGTTTGTTCTTCTCGTCCTCAGATAACGTCATCGTTTCCAAGTCACCCTGCTAACTCGTTCTTCTATCCACGACTGAAACATCTTCCCCCAATGGCCAAGGTCACAGTCACCAAGATCAAGAGCAAACAGATCTTTAGTCTGCCGATCGAGCCTACACAATCCAACCAAATTCCAACTGGCAATGAAATAGACGAGTATCTCATAAGTAAGTATATAGAAGTAAATAAGTATATACTGTATATTATAATACAATACCCCCCCAACACACACACACAAATCCAGCGACCTCAATCCAGCAACACAGCAGAAAACAAACCTTTCTTGTCATATTGTGCATATATATATATATATATATATATATATATATATATATACTCTGTCTTAAATAGATTAGCTCAGAGCAAGAGTAAGTCATGTTCTTCATAGAGAACTGAGTGTGGACTTGTAACACACATTGTGTCACCAAAAAAAAATATTTTACCCATCCCTATGGTGACCAAAACAACAAACCGAAACAGGATTATGGCGCAGATCCATTCCACTTGGAGGTTTCCTGCAACTCAGCAGTCATGAAGAGTTGACCATGGAAACAAAAGCTAATGTCAAGTCCAGTCATGCTTTTATCCTCATGATCCAACTTCAATGTGTCATAGCGATCAATGTTTTACAAGGCTGTAACTTCTGTTGTGTACAAAAAGGAGATTTAGAAAGAGGAGAATTCATTATAAAGTTGGTTTCATTATAAAGGATGACTAACAGATGTTATTTTTAAGACACATTTACTGTCTGTTATGCAACTGAAGGTGGCAAAAAGATCATATCTAATTACAGGGATTCAAAGATAGCATATCCAGGTCTGATTTACAATATGATTTATTATTATCGTCAAATTGCCTGTTTCTCTAAACAGCACCCTTCCTTTAATCGGTTATTACACAATAACAGATTGAGTGACACTAATCTAGTATAACTCAATAACCCAAATAAGACCTTAATGTCCACTTGTAAGGGTCCTTAAACTAAAGAAACATGTCTTGTGTGACTGAACTGAAGTTGTGGGCCTTGAACAAGTTTATGCTGTACAATTATATTTTCTAAATATGTAATTCTAATGTTCTCATTGTGTTTGTCCTTAGATACCCCTCTTGACTGTGAGGTGTCTGCCTGGTCGCCTTGGGGTTTATGCAAAAGTCAGTGCGAAAAGGAACAAAAGAAAGGCACGAGATATCGCACCCGATACATTCACGTAAAGCCTGCTAACAACGGCTCCGCCTGCCCACCTCTCGAGGAGGAGAAATCCTGTGTACCTGACAGCTGTGAGTGAGCCATATATATATATATATAACTTCCATCAATTCGTAACCTACCTTTCCTCATTCAAATTACAATCCGGTTTGGACTCCAGATCCACAATGAGAAAATAATGCTTTGAAAGTCTATAGTGTTGTCATACATGAAATGTTACACACTGACACTAAAATAACCCGTATAATAACCCGGCTTGATGAGAAGCCAAAAAAATCATCAGACTAGAGCTGGGTGATATGACAATATTGTCTGATTAATATCAAGTTGGTACTGATCCTTTTGAAATTGTAAAAATTCAACTTTAATTATAACATACAATTTATATTCAATGCTTTTCAGTGTTAAATTATTTTTGTAGAAAAAAAAATCAAACTCAGCTGTTTTTCAGGGTTTTTTTAAAAGCAATACTACTGCTTTCCTGGCATCTTTTTAGGAACAATGTCTTGTCATCGTGTTATGTATCAAAGAAATAAAAATGCCTTTGAATACCGTGATATGTTTTTTTTGTTGCTGTTGTTGTTTTTTTTTCAAATAACCCAAGCTCTACATCAGCTCAATAAAGCCAAATCAAATGTTTCCTGAATATAAAGTGTGGAGATGAATAAATAAAAACACAAGACTTTATTAGAACTTTATTAACAATTAATTATAATGTTAACTATATATACAATTATGATGGTATTAAACCGAAAATTCTTTTTTGCTGAATTTATATCAAACTGATATGATCTAGTGCCCCCTGGTGGAATTATTCAGTGACTACACTTCCATATCAAGTCAAATCCTTTACTCAGAAAAGTGTTCGGTTGTTTATAATGTTTTTTGTGTAGTGAATGGCTGTATATCCGATGCAAGACATTGTACATACCAACTGTAAATATGAACAAATAAACTGTTACCTGTCACCACGCGTGTCACTGCTTCAGCACCTGCTACCGTGCCTGACATTCTCACTGATTCTGAAGTATAATACTAAAATAAAAGTATGATGATGTACATTGTCCTCTATGAAGGAGAACAGGTTACCCATTTAGGTACTTTATCAACTTTGCTCTGCACCTGCTCTGGTCTTATCACTCTAACCTTGTGTGAGTAACACGAAGCCACGCAGGTGGACGTTTCACACGTTCACTTTTGTGCTCACAGACAACCACTACTCGTATCCATCCTGTACATTTCTTAGTTTTTTATTCGTCGATTTTTGAAACCATAACAATAACCACGATGAATTTAACCCAGACCTGCCTTCTGATATCATGCCTGGTTACTTCGGCTCCAGCAATGTTCTTTGAGTTGCCGCAGCAGCGAGAAAAGTGTATCATCGAGGAGGTTCCTGAGGACACCCTTGTCACAGGTAAAGAATCTTAACAAAACTGCTTTTAATCATTTTAGGCTGTCTGTTAAATGGCATGATACTGTTATACTGTTATAGTTATGTTGCAGATATTAGGCGTTAAGAGTATAGATAATATCACGAGTATAGTTATTTCTATTTTATTTCTATGTTATTTCCAGGGTATAAATATATATATAGATATCTCCAGGATATGTAAAGAATAACACATATATATCACACAGAGACAACAAAGTCATAAATGGTTTTGATTGTAAGCTGATACTGTGATGTACCTAAAACAGTATGTCATAACTTTAACTCTTCTTCTAAAACACTTCTTTAGTAAGATGTACAAAATATTCAAATTGGGAGTCACGCTTTAAACCAAAGGCCGATTGTACAGCACCTGTTAAGTAAGGTGTAAGAAAAAAATAAGTAAAGAGTAATTAAAGGCATTACTGGGTCATTTGCATGTATTTTACAAATAGGGAACAAAACCACTATTCCGAAAAATGGTACTTAAGGGCAGGGGTGCAACTACATACTTTCTGAGGTGTATGCAAACATATCTAATCTAGTGTATCTAATCTAATCTAATAGATTACATTTGATACACTATATTGCCAAAAGTATTCACTCACCCAGAGGTCACCAACTTTCTGCAGAGTCAATCGCTACAGACCTCCAAACTTCATGTGGCCTTCAGATTAGCTCAAGAACAGTGCATAGAGAGCTTCATGGAATGGGTTTCCATGGCTGAGCAGCTATGGAGTAAAGCACGCCGCAACTGGACTCTAGAGCAGTGGAGACGTGTTCTCTGGGGTGACGAATCATGCTTCTCCATCTGCCAATCTGATAAATGATTCTGGGTTTGGTGGTTGCCAGGAGAACGGTACTTGTCTGAATGTATTGTGTAAAGTGTGGTGGAGGGGGATTATGGTGTGGGGTTGTTTTTCAGGAGTTGGGCTCGGCCCCTTAGTTCCAGTAAAAAGAAATCTTAATGCTTCAGCATACCAAGAGATTTTGGACAATTTAATGCTCCTAGATTTGTGGGAACAGTTTGGGGATGACCCCTTCCTGTTCCAACATGACTGCACACCAGATGTCACTCAAGTTCATGTGCGTGTGAAGGCAGCAAGCGAATACTTTTGGCAATATGTAGGGTATGTATGTACAGTCAGGTCTGTACAATGGGTTTATATACAGTATGCACAGTAAACTGTGCAGATATGGATAGTGCAATATTACAGTGTGCAAGTATGCAGTATGAGTAATAGTACGGAATTTGATGGACTATCCAAAACATGTTAGTTGCCAGGAAACAGGGAAATACAAAGAAATCAAAGTGCTAACACTGGAGACTCCTTCATTTCCACACTGAAAGATTCACCAGGTCACAATGTTCAACATCTTTTTTATGCAGTCAAATGAACAAAACAGCATTATGCAATCAAAGAAAGTCTGTCCTCCTTCCAGGCTATACCTTTTTAGAACACTGGGATAAAATGCAGAACCATCCTGCACACCTTGGATTAACTGTCACGGTTAAAGACCCGAATCTAGAGGTTGGATACTATTTATTACATAATTATTTATTATTTATGTTACCTGACAGCAGCAGTGAGTTTAACCCTTGCCTTTTTCCTAACCTTTGCAGGTATTGTTGATGAAAAGATTTGGCAAATATGGAAAATTCACCTTCACGTCTCATTTATCTGGTCAGCATTTCCTGTGTGTGCAATCAAACACTACAAGATTCTCTGTATTTGCAGGCGAACGTTTGGTAAGTCAGAGCCAAACCTGCCTGTACATTATACTGTAAGTCACAGTATTTCTTTCAGGAAATTCTTTACTCCACATTTATTTCCATGTGTGGTTTATTTCAGTCCTTGCTGAGAAAGCAGTGTGGGTTTACTCCGGGAACTCCGGTTTCCTCCCACGGTCCAAAGACATGCATGTTAGGTTAATTGATGTCTCTAAAGTCCCCCTAGTGTGTTAGTGTGTACATGAGTGCATGAGAGTGTGTGTGCCCTAAGATGGATTGGTGCCCTGTCTGGGGTTGGTCCGTGCCTTGCACCCTAAGCTGCCGGCTAGGCACCGGCTCTCTCGTGACCCTGAATAGCAATAAGCCGTTAAGATAATGGATGGATGGATGGACATGTGGGGCTACAACCACACCAAGTTTCATGTGGATTGCCAGCACTAGCTGCAGCAGTCATATAAAGAGTAAAACTTTGGGCCTTACCATTAGGAAACTACAGTGAATAACTCACTGTCCAATATCATCAAGAAAAGGATGGGATTCCTTTTGAGTCTGGTTTCTCTCAAAGTGTCTTCCTAATGTTTCTTTTCTCTGCGCTGTCATCTCTGGCTTGCTCATTGTGCATTTTAATATATGTCTTCATCCATATTTCTGTAATGCTGACTATCCTTAAAACTGTTGTACAAGAAAAATGAAAAAACTTCCAATGAGCTCTTTGCATATGTGTGTATACTGTATATCTTATTTCACTCTTCCTTTAAACATCCCATAAAAATGAATAGAACTGCAGTCCCAGCTGAACAGAGGAAGCCTCAAATCATGATGCTGCCACCACCATGCTTTACCAGACATATGTTGTTCTTTGTGTGATATGAGATATTTCTCAGAATTATGCCCAGAAATACTACCCTGGTCTCATCAGACCATGATACATTTTGCCATATGTTTTGGGGTAATTTAGGCAGATTTGGATGTTTTTCATCTATAAAGCGCTTACAGTTATATGATCCCTGGATATATTAGTAAAACTGTCTCACACACACAACACCATCTTATTTTGTCTGGGCAGATTATTATGGCTTATTTGTGATGATAACATGGATTATGTCACTGAAGAATCACCACCATATGACACTGTTACAGATACTTGTGTGATTACAATCCATAAACCCAATACTCTAATATCCCAGCCGACAAAGTGGAAACAAAAAACACAGCCCTGTAATACGTTCACTTTGAAGAACATTTCTTGTGTGTTGTTTTTGTATGTTTTTGTATTTCTTACCTCTTGGATAAGTACTGATTTCTACTTTTACATTAGTTACACATGTTTGGTCAGAGTGCACTTCCTGTATCCCTGTACAGAAAGTGCATCTAGATGTGCAGATGGTAGAACACACCATCGATCCCAGCACTGCCAAGACCAAAGACACTATTGAAACGGTGGAGTTCAAAATACAGCATCTGATAGGCCAGATGCAGTTCATCAGCAAGCGGCAAGACTTCGAAAGGGTAAGGAGGGAAGGAAGGAAGGCAAAGTGGCTCTGGTAGTCTGAAAACAGAATGTGTTTGCTAATCATTCTGAGCACATTAACAAAATTGTACCTTTAAATATGCGCATATGGCAAGTTATTGACTTAACTCTGTTTGTACTGTTGATCACAGGAACGTGAGGAAACATTTCGCCAAATGAGTGAAGAAACAAATAGAAATGTTTTGTGGTGGGCAATAATCCAGACCGCACTTCTACTGACTGTGGGATTCTGGCAAATGAGAAGTTTGAAGAACTTTTTCATTGAGAAGAAATTGGTCTAACAACTATTTAGCTATGGTTCGGCTAGCGAAGTTGAAAGCTAACATAATAACTAGCAAAGAATGGCCATCTGTCTTATAATCTTAGATAACTAATAACTACTTCTTTATTATTTGCCTAACTTGTCTTATTACATTAACTGATGTTGTTCTCAATTATGTTTTTGACTTCCTACCTGACTAACAAAAAGTCTTATTATTGTACAAATGTTGCCCATTTTTGCCCTCTTTACAAGATATAGCGATCAACATTTCAAGTGTTTGCATATGTGTGTATATCTTATTCCACTCTATCTTGCAAAATGCTCCAGGTTCATAAAAAAAAATTAATAGAACTGCAGTCCCAGATGAAGGGAGGAAGCCTAAAATCATGATGCTGCCACCATCATGCTGCTACAGGCATGTGCTGTTCTTTGTGTGATATGAGATATTTCTCAGAATTATGCCCAGAAATACTACCCTGGTCTCATCAGACCATGGTACATTTTGCCATATGTTTTGAATGATTTAGGCAGGTTTGCATGTTTTTCTCTTAGAAAACGCTTACAGTTATATGGACCCTGGATAATCACCATAGGTGGTGTAAAACACTTAGACTCCATTTGCAGGCAAGCTATCTTCCACTATAGTCACTTAGGCTATTATTAATTATTATAATAAGTATATTGTTATTTATATTTATAAACAGAACTGTCATATCAATGCCAAATGCCATAAATGTAAATGTAAATGTAAATGTAAAATATCACGATCATAATTTTGAACCTTCTACAAATAACAAAAAACTCAAAATGACATCTGACAACACAACAGCATCACAACACAAAACACACACACACAAAAATGCAAAAGCAGAACATTGTCACAACCCAAACAAAAATCTGACAACACATTATCCCAACATAAAACCAATTCCAGGGTGATACGGTGGCTCGGTGGGTAGCACTGTCGCCTTCTGGGTTCGATCCCCGGGTGGGGCGGTCTGGGTCCTTTCTGTGTGGAGTCTGCATGGATTGGTGCCCTGTCTAGGGTTGTTCCTGCCTTGCGCCCTAAGCTGTTGGCTAGGCACCGGCACCCTGAAATAGGAATAAGTGCTTAAGATAACGAATGAATGAATGAATGAATGAATGAATGAAAAACCAAATCCATCAACAGACCATTATCCCAACACAAAACCAAATCCAACAACACGACCACAGAACCATAGCACAAAACCAAATCCGATAATTATGTTGTGAGAAAACCGTTGCGAAGTACGATGGTATATGGTTTGTATCACTGGACGGGACCCGGCAACTCCGTCCAGTGATACAAACCAAAAACAACTGATAACACAAATCACAAAACATGACAACACAAAACACGTTCAAAACAAAAACACATTCAAAACAAACAAACAAACAAACAAACAATCACAGAACACAAAAAACACAAAAAAACACAATCCAAAAACAGAACATTGTCACAACCCCAACAGAAATCTCAAACGCATTATCCCAACATAAAACCAAATCCAACAACACAACAGAATCACAGCACAAAACCAAACCTGACAGTTATGTTGTGAGAAAACCGTTATTGTGTATATTGCTTTGTGTTGGGGGCGGCACGGTGGCGCAGTGGATAGCGCTGTCGCCTCACAGCAATCGATCCCCGGGTGGGGCGACCTGGGACATTTCTGTGTGGAGTTTGCATATTCTCCCCGTGTTCGCGTGGGTTTCCTCCGGGTACTCCGGTTTCCTCCCACAGTCCAAAGACATGCAGGTAGGTGAA
>JAOVYV010000050.1:3590137-3602762 GCA_025674545.1 Hassar affinis
TAAAATCTGAAACATATTTTGGTTTGTTTAACACTTTTAAGTTTACTACATGATTCCTTATGTGTTCCTTCATAGTCCGGATGACTTCAGTATTAATTTACAGTGTAGGAAAAAAAAAAATAAATAAAACCTTGAATAAGATTAAGAATAACTTAATTATATTTGTTAATTTAAAAAATGTTGGACAGAGGTATGTGGTTGGCGTTGTTTGATTCTACTCTTCATGATGGGCCATACATATTTAATAGGAGACAGATCAGGACTGCAGGCAGGCCAGTCAAGCACACGCACTCTATATCTACGAAGCCACGCAGTTGTAACTTGTGCAGAATGAGGCTTGGCATTATAATTCTGAAATAGACTTGAAGTTCCTCTGCATCAATGGCACCTACAGATAAGCAGATCACCCATTCTGTGGGCACCGATGCACCCGAATGCTGTAACAGATGCTGGTTTTTTGTTGGCAACATTCAGGATGTTTTTTGATTTTTTTTATCTTTGGCACATAGAATCCAACGTTCATTTCCTGATGCAGCAGCAGACTGGGTTAAGTGACAGTCATTTCCCAAAGTACTCCTGAGCTTATGTGGATAAGCCCATCACGGTATCTCAAACAATGCAGCCTGAGGTCTCGATTGGCACACACATTCAGCAGCAGTTTCTGCCCTTGGCCTTTATGCAGCAAGATTTCCCCTGACTCCCTGAAACTTTTCATGATATTATGAACTGTATATGGTGAAAGACTTAAATTCTTTGCAGTCTTGTGCTGAGAAACATTGTGAACTGACTGTTTTCTCATGAAGTTTGACGCAAAGTTCTTGCAAAGATTAAGCTTTTGGCGGATGCTCCTTTTATACGCAGTCTCGATGACCTCACCTGTTACCAGTTAAAAGGCTAATTGTGGAACCTTCCAGAACAGTTTAACTCGTCTTGTTTTTCCCAAATTTTTTTTAGTGTGTTGCCGGCATTGAATCCTTTTTTAAAATATTTACAAAGTACAATTAGGTTTGTCTGTGAAAACACTGCACATGTTTTCTTTGTACTTTTATCAGTTAAATAACAGTTCCAGTAATTTAACAAATTACAGTTTTTAGATTTTTTTTGTATTTTTTGAAAGAACAGCTTTTCTGGAAATGTTTTTTGTAGTCTGAACCATGCCCAAATGATAAAGTTAAATCTCTAAATCTATAGATTTCTTTCTTTTAATCACAGGTCCAATTTATCATTATCTTGCTATAATCATAATGTTCATAATTTTTTTTTATGTATTTTTGCTTTCCCGTATAGCCCTCAATGTCTGGAAGCAGTTCTAGACTTTGTCTCATCAGCCCACCACAAGATGGCCGGATAGGTCAGTCTGTCAAATATTGTTCTGCTGATGACACACTTTCTTCTACTGATTTTTTTCACTAGTTTGTGTGAGTTCTTTGAGAAGAACAAGATTAAGAGAAAGTTAAATAAAAGAACAGGGCAAGTATTTAAATAATCAAAAAATACAATGCACACAATTTTCCCTTTCCTGAGTAAATATTTGTGTTGCTTAGGTATATTAGTTTTATACCAGCACAAAACTAATGAACCAAACTTCAGATATCAGACAACAGTGGACCTCGTTTATTAAGCTAGTTATGAGCAAATTTATCCATAAATTGTACACAAGAGCGTTTACTGAAGAAGTTTGATATTCATGAAAATCCAGTTATTTTGGAAAAGGTTTGTATCCTGAAATTTGGTGCAAATTTACATATAAGGTAACTCATTAATGTGGACATGAACTGATTGATACGGATTCCTCTGACAGGTTTAAATCACTTATTTATTTCATCATGAATTAGTGAGAATTTTGTGAAACCCAGTGTTCAGAAGTGGTTCATACTATTCACTTGAAATATAGTGATACAAAAACAAACTCAGTGAAGACCAATAAGACTAGCCATTCAGTCAGGACATGATGCTGCTGTATAAAAAGATTTAGACTTAGGGTATGTCTGTGCACTGCAGTCTCTATGCTGCATTACTGGAACATGTAGTGGACACGATGCTTAGAAGGCGATCTTTCACCTTTTAGTCATCATTTTGTCTTTTTCATCTCTGCAAGCTTTGCCTTTTATGGAGCTTTGGGCATCAGTAAAGCAGCTGTGCTGTGAATGCTCATACTCACATGACTAAGAAGAAAGATTACAGAGTCTTTTGTAAATCTGGCAGGAATCTTTAGTTTGATTTGGCCTACAAACATTTACACAAGTCCTTACTAAAAATTGATGAATGATGTCCAGTGTCTTGGCTATCAGTCTTCTTTGTATAAGCAGGGAAATTATGTACATTCTTATTCATTTATTCATTTATTATCGTGTGCATAACGGATTGATTTATTACCGGGTACATTTTTATTTATTACCCTTTTCAAAAATGTCTTGGTTTGCAGTTTGTATGAAATTGTACAATATATGCAATAATCAGAGCATAATGAGCAGTTTAATAAATAGAGTAATTATAATTAGAAATGTTAATGCATATCAGGCCGCTTATCAAGTGGTTCTCAACCTTTTTTCAGCCATGGACCTCTTTATAATGTAACATTATGATGTATTTAATACAGACGTAGTGTACAATATACATAAACCAACAAGAGTCTATTTGTATTTAAAGTATGTTTTGTAATAATGAACAAAAATACCTCATGTACATATTTGAAATATTTTTAGAAACAGTCCCAGAGACCCTCCTGTAATTATGCCTGGACCACAAGGGGTCTGCAGACTGTGGTTGAGAAGCACTGCAGTAAGCAATTAAAGTCAATTATATCCTTGCATATCTTGACTCACTGAAGACTTTGGTAAATAAAAATCTACACATATAAACGACATTAATTATGTTTTAAATTCACTGCCACAGTGTGTGTGTTCAAAGTAATCTCCGTTGTAATGTTTGTGTCTGTGGCTTGTCCTCCTGGCTCAATACAAGCTCTTCTGCTCTTTTCATGTTTTCATGGGTTCACACTGAACAACAGCGTCTGCTTCTAGCTCTCTGCTTTGTTGATCCTGAATAATTTGTTTAGTCCAGCAAGCATTTTTCTTATTTTGTTGGAAAAATGTAATGATAACCCTATCCTTCTGACATGCTACTGATGGTGTACTGACAGTGTTAAAGACGTTACTTCTGAGGGCAAGTTTGACTGCAATTAAAAAAAAATAACTGCACTAAAAAGTTTAACAAAGATTAAAAGTTAAATTACGCAAAGCAGCAGCACTATCAGTGAACACAAATATTCCAAAATTGACTGCTACATTACTCGTAATCGCAAGGGCCCTAAGCTGTATCCCTGCTCCCTACACATTGCACAGAGTACAGAATCCCAAGGGCTCTTCATAGGAAACTCAGTCGCTAAAATGGCTCTATTTGGAACGCTCTGCAACATCATCGACAGCAAATAGCATCGGGGTCACGCCTTGATCACAGCACTCGGCTGTATTTAGCATGATAAATCAAACAACATTGTTCAGACTAATTGTGTGTGCTGTAGGGACTTTTGAAATAAATATGATGAAACGTCTATGAACTGTGGGTGATGTATTTTTACATTTTAATGTATGTTTTGGTTGTCTCTTCTAGTGAACTTCTCATGCACAGTGCTCTGATCTCTCGTGTTCAGTGTTAGGATCTCCTGGCTTGTTAACTGTCATAAACATTGTTAAAGATTGAAAGGATCAATGAAGAACGATGTTGTAGCTCTTTTTGTCTTGCTATATTTTTGTATGTTACATCAGCTTAATGTCAGACGGCAAAGTCAACGGATCCACATAACACATACGCAAACTCTTATGTATTTTTTAAATATATTATTATTATTTTTAATATTATTTTTTCTCGTTGTAAGCTATTGTTATACTGTTACTCTGTCCCTGATAAAGACTTACATCTGGCAATTGATAAAAAAAAAAAATGCAAAGTCCTTCCCTTCCATTGCGGAGGTGGGTCTCTGAGGTAAAATTTAATCAGTCAATCATGTAGCAGCAGTACAACAGAACTTCTGGCGAAGTGATATACCCATGTTCCCTAGCTCCCTACACACTGTGCAGTTCCTTTTAAATAAAAAAAAAAAATGAAAGACAATGATCTTTAAAATTTTACTTTTATCAAATAAAGTCAAGTGAATAATGAGGGAACATTCTCTTAAAAATTTGTCTTAAAATAGACCAGTGATAAACAGCAGCAAAATGTAAATCAAAACGTGCGTTAAAACCGAGATTCATGCGGAATTAAATTTTTTTATTGTGTGACAGCTCAAATTTTTTACTGATTCCAGTGAGTATGATTATTGTATATACCATACATACCAGAGTCTTCAGTAAGTCAAAATGTACAAGGATATAAAAGAAAGCATACTTTTGAGTTCTTCTAAATCAGAGTATCTTCTGCTTTAGGTACCATTTCCCACAGGACAGCAAGTCAGAGCTCTATGGGTAGCCACTCAATACAAAGTGCCAATATCAGGTATTTTACCCTTGGATCAGAGAATTCCATATTGTATTTATATATATATATTGTGTGTATATATTGTATATATTGTATGAGATTATATGAGACACTCATGTGACAGTTTATTAGGAACACTATACTAATACTGGTTAGGACCTCCCTTTGCTCTTTGATCTTAATTATTTGTGGCATGGTTTCCACAAGGTGTTGGAAACATTCCTTTGAGATTCTGGTCCATTTTGACATGATTGCATCATGCAGTTCCTGCAGATTTTTCAGGCGCCCTTTTTTAACATTTTTTTAAATTTATTTATTTTTCCCCCCCAGATTTTTCTCCCTAATTTAGTCGTCTCCAATTCCCACCCGTCAGTGCGTCCATCCTTGTCGCGCGACGAACCGCCAGTCCGGGAGGGCGAAGCCATCGCGTGCTTCCTCCGATACATGTGACGCAAGCCGCCACCTCTTTTCGAACTGCTGCTCATGCAACTGTTGGGGCGGGCCATAGCGCGCTTGGAGGAGAGCGCTCCCACCCACCTCTTGTATGCATGAGCTCACAGACGCCCGTGATTGGACAGTGTCGCGCTGATTGACATGGGGGGAGAACGTTTGCTGCCCCTCCCTCCCTGAGAGCACGGCCAATCTTGCTCTTTAGGCTCCCGGCTACGGGCAGCTATAGCATCACCCGGACTCGAACGCGTTGTTGTTGCGCCACTCGGGAGCTCAGGCGCCCTTTTATGCTGTGATTCTCCCATCCGGCCACATAATACTGGTATTAGCCATCAGAAGATGACTAAAGATGAGTATTGTGGCCATGAAGGCATGCACATGATCAGCAACAATACTCAAATATGCTGTGGCATTCAAGTGATAATTGATTCGTATTAACAGGCCCAAAATGTGACAAGAAAATTTTCCCCACACCATTACACTACATCCACCAGCCTGGACTGTTGCCACAAGGCAGGTTGGGTCCATGGATTCATGCTGTTGGTGCCAAAATCTGTCCCTACCTACCGTGTGCCTTAGCAGAAATTGAGTTTGTCCTGTCTTCAGCTGTTCGGTTTCCTGTGCTCACTGCAGCCTCAGTTTTCTATTCTTGGCTGACAGAAGTGGAACCCGACATAGTCTTTTGCCGTTGTAGCCAGTGCACCTCAAGAATCGACATCTGAGATGCTTTTCTGCTCACCACAATTGTAAATTGTGTTTATCCGAGCCTATCTGTGAGCTTACCTTCGTTTGGCCATTCTCCATTGATCGCTCTCATCAACAAGGCATTTCTGTCTGTCTGTGAAAACCCCAGGAGATCAGCAGTAATCAAGCCAGCCAATGCTTGGCACCAACATTCATGCCACAGTCAAAATCACTGACTCACATTTTCCCCCCATTCTGATGGTTAATATGAACATTACATGATGCTGCTGGTATTTGAATGATATTACACTCTGTACTGTTGACACACGATTAGATAATTGCATGAGCTTGTAGGTGTACAGGTGTTCATTATGAAATGCACAGTGAGTGTATATTGGATGTATTATGGGATCTGTGAGATGTTTATTTGTCTCTGTTTTCAGTAGACTCCTTTCCAGTAGCGTGAAGGAACCCATGTTGGCCTCCTCCAATAGCACGCTGTATTGCAGAGAAACGCCGTGGGAAACGCCGGTATTCAAAATGCCTCCAGCTTACAAGTACCCCTCCATGTCCTCTCTAGGACCTCCACCCTGACATATTATAGCAATGATCTTAAAATATCACAAGGGGCTAAAGAACAAGGGGACTATTCTTATACAGCTTTTTTATGATGCTACCCTGGAAACACAACAGATCAATCTGAAGACAATGTCTTGTTTTCAACCATCTGCAAGAGGACAAGAATATGCATATGCACGCTTACTCATAACAACTGCAGCAATTTGTAGCTTCCCCTCTGCTCACACCACAATAGGTTCATATTAACTAGGGCTTCAGGGTATGATATAATAGCCTTTATGTGTTGCGTTTTTTCCCCCTTAAATGTCTGTGTTTGCAGTAATCAATCACAGATATGGCATGAGTGGGCTGTGAATGTGGATTTTAATATGCTGTAGTATGATTCATTGCATGTCAGCTGCACCTGTGAATCTACAGAGAGAGCGTTTCATTCTCCGAACTCATAAATACCATATCACCGAATCGTTTGAACCTGGTTGTGCAGCGATGATTTGGTATATTAAAGTGCTTCGATTCTGACATGCTCTTTTTATTCATTGCTGTATGAATGAACGTCAAACTCTTTTTGACTTCCTAAAAGTGCAATATGCATATTTTGTGCTGAAAAGCTGAAAATTGGGAAATTGCAGATTTTAAAGTTGTCAACCGAGTTAAAAGAAAAGTCTTTGATATTGTGTTTGAAATATGCAAAAAAAAAAAAGAAAAAGAAAGGTATGAAAGAGACCTCTGGGCCAGTATGAGTCACTCCAGTAGCCCCATCCAACTTACAGTCCCTGCAAGGCATGTGTTGAATCAGACTGCTGTGTGAAGAGACATGCAAAACATAATTGTGTCATTGCTGTAAACGGCTTGTGTTACATGGCAGACACGACATATTAGTGCAACCTCGGAAGTCTTTGTTTGATCTCTGCCTCGAGGTATAAAAAGTATCTCCTTACAGCGCACAGTTCAGCCTGTCACAACTGCACTTAAGATTTACAGAGTGGGATGGCAAGCACTCAAATACTGCACGTAGCTGCTATTTTATGGAGGTTTTGTCATTACGTGGAGACGTTTGACAGTCGAGTTCCTGGAATTGGTGTAATCGGCAGGCTTCTTGATTGGTAGGGGATCGTTTTGGGAAAAGGCGCACCCTTATTCCACAGCCAGGAGAGTGCTGTATAAAATTAGAAAATCTAGTAACACAGCAATTACACCGTTAGATAAAAGTAAGGCGTGCGTATTTCCCTCCCCCCTTTTTTCCGCGCAAACTCTTTAAATGAGTTTCGAAAAGAGTTCAATCACAGGAAACGTTTATCTTTGTAAATTGAAGCCGATGCTGCAGAAAGATTGCAATCTTGAAATGATCTGCTTCTGATTCTTTGCATCACATTATATGACAAATCGCTCTACACTCACTCTACACTTAACAATGTCTTTGTGTCTTACCTCTGTGCATGTAAGGTTTGCTCTGGCACATCTGGTAGCTGTTTTCCCCTGACGTGGTGTGTGTGAGTGGGCATGTTTTTATGTCTTGGTGGGGACCAAATGTCCCCGCAAGGATAGGGATATCTGACAGTTAGGATGTTCTCATGAGGAAATCTGCAGCCAATATGTCTACTTTTTTGTTCCTTAAGATTAGAGTTAACATTCGAGATTACATTCGAGATAACATTCGTAAGCTACATTAATGATTATGTCAATGGAAGGCCCCAAGGATAAAAAGAATTGTGTATGGGTGTGAAAGAGAGAGACAGACAGAGAGAGAGAGAGCTCAAGTGAGAGTGAGTGTGTACATACAATAATCACTTCCCACAATTACTACAGCAGGGCTTTGCAGGCAGTTAAATTTCCAGGCTGCTCACCTCGATGGCATGCACAGGAAACTTACAAAATCTTGCTGGAACCTGGTGACCAGGAAACAAGCCAAAATCGGAAAAAGATTCTGCTTATCAAATGGTGCCATAAAGACATGAAAAATCTGCTGAGTGATCATAGGAACAATAAGCTGTTAAAGTTGAGCAACTGCACTGTAGAATATATAGAGGGAGCAAGAGGAAGTATTGGGCAGCAGTTGTGTGGTAGTGTGTATAGCTGAATGAAGTATGGGCATATGTATACACACACACACACATACACACACACCTGGTGCTCATTAGCTTCATATGTAGAGGTTGTGTTGGTATGGGCCAACCTGCCTCTGGCTTTGGAGTTCAAACAGCACAAATCTCAGGCAGTCTGTATTACTCTCTAAATAGTCTTAGAATAAGAGAGCCAATGCAAAGAGAGACAGGAACGAAACATCTCCACAAAAGTTGGCACATTTCTGCAGCCCATTTGTATGGCGCCGTTACAAATCAATAGCCGAGCATTAAGTTACACTTTTCTAAACGCAGCCTGACGAGCCACTCAAATGGCCGTAATTGAACATAAGGGTACATATGTTGGGCTTTTTAAGCCCACTCAGACTTCTAGGAGATTGAACAATGGCTTAATTGTATTGTACAGATGGGGAGGCATGCAATCGAGTACGGCATAAAGCTCTTCATGACGGAGTCACGGTGAAGCAGATTGGATGTGAGAGGCAGACTTGAATAGACTGGAACTCAGGAAAGCAACAGGTCCAAGAAGCCTAATAACTACCCGCTACACGCATCTTTATCCAAGACGAATAAAGTAAGCCTGGATATAGAACGCTAGAAAATAACTCATAAAGTATTTCAGTTGTGAAGCAACTTATAATATTGCCTACTTAATGAAGCGCAGTTATTCTGAACTCTAATAAATAATTACCGCATTTGTACATTATTGGGTTGAAAAACCCCAGAAAAATGGCTTGTGTGTGTGTGTGTGTGTGTGTTGCAAAATCAATTCATTTTTACGGCGCCGTTACAAATCAAAGCAAACAAGAGCATATTCATGATTATTCAATAATTGCTGTTTAGCTTCGGAAGAAATTAAATCTAAATATACTTTATGGTTGGTCATCGATTGTTAGATTGATTGATGCCGAATTGCAAACTAAATAATAAATAAACAATAAAACACAATGACATCTGTAAATAAAACAACAACCATAAATAAAAAAATTAGACATGACCACATCAGACACAGTGACCACTATAGAAAGGCAGAAAAGGAAAACCTATTCAGTACCACACAAGAAAAACTATGTAAAAGCAAACATCGGACTCCATGACCACATCAAACACAGACAATGAATAACTAAAGACAAACACACATAGACACACACACATGACTTAACGTGTAGCACGTGAAATCGTCCATATCATGCCACGTAACGGCATGCGGTAAACAAACGTTCAAGCAATTATGTACTTCATCAGAGAACTCAGTTCATGATGGAAATGAGTGTAATTGTGAGTTATTTGCACCATGGTTAAGCAAACCGAAGGTAATTTAGATGAACGAAATTGAGATGGAAGCCGGTCTTGGCCGCGTGCAGGTACAACTTTCAAATGGAGAATCAAAAGGTCTTGCCAACAATAACATTAGGAAAGGAAGTGCCAAGCTTCATTGGCACCAAATCCATCAAACCTTGGCACAGGAATATACAATAAACATCTGATTACATTCACATTCATTCATTTTGGCAAGCGCTTTTATCCAGTGTGACGCAGAACACAATCCAAGCATAGAACTGAGCAGTCGATGGTCATGCTCAGTGGTTCAGCAGTGGCTCTTGGACAGTTTCAGGTCACAAATATGTTTGCATGACTACTAATATTACTGGTCAACCAGTAGTCCAAAAAAACTAATCGATTAGTCATCTTTTCCATAATTACTGCAAAAAGCTGTTTCAGGACATGGCTGCTTTTCAGCTGTTTTATTTGTGCAGTGAAGAACGAGTCCAACCACAGTTCATTTGACAGCAGCCACACACAAGCTACAATTTCTTGCATCAGTGCTTTTTTAGGCTACACTGTTAACAAGGAAAGTAAATAAATCAGTGTAATAAATGTACAAAATTATAAATCTGAGTATCATATTGCAGTATTTATGGATGTTCCAATTCTTAAAACGCACTCGTGTGGAGAAGCTGAAATCCGAAACTGAGCGTGTGCAGACGCCTGTTATAGATTCATGATGTAGGGGGGACATAGTGTTTACAGTAGTGTCTGGGAGGTTTTTCCGATATCGTCAACTGCAGCCTCAGTAGCATCCGAAAATGATTCCGGATCAGCCTCCTGAAGCTGACATGCTCTATTGAGCTGACTGTAAACTAGGCTGGGATGGCTGGATAGTGATTCGCAACGCATGGCTCCGAAAGTGTTCTTTCTGTCAGTGCCGGTAAGAATAGAATGCACTCTTGCCATAGCGCAAGGATCGTATTTAAATTTTATTCAGCATTAAAAATAATAACTTCCTCTGGGAACGCACTGCTCCGCTCCATGCGACGTGATGTCAAAGTGTTCATGGTCCATTCAGTAATAAAAAGAATACAATTCCCAGCATAGTGTTGTGCAGTTGGCTTCATCTACTCTGAAATATGTTCAGAGTAACTAATTAACTTTAGTCTGCAATTTCTTTCACTAGTCTGTCCATCACCCTGGCTAGTCAACATCCCCACAGTGTTGACTACTAAATGTATTTATCAGCCCCTACTGTGAACAGTGTGGAGTTTAAATGCGTGACTGATTATTGTCTACCTTACCACTTCTAGTTCTCTCTCTCTCTCTCTCTCTCTCTCTGTATTTATTCATTGGAGGATTTCGTGTTCTTTGCAGTGCATGACATAATGGATGCATATGAATAGAAAGTGGTTATCATCACTTCACATGCCACGATCTGCCCAAACCAGTAACTCACAGTCACATGTGTGTGTGTTTCCTTTGTATTGCCTACAGCAACAAGGGCCACTCCGGTAGTTCATCGAAATATACAGCTCTGTGAATAGGACTAGGTGTGAACAGACGCTATTGTACACGTGAAACATGCTTGAACTCCCAGGCTCGGCAGGGATTTGGGGTAATTTCCTGCACCGGGCCCATCGAGAGCAAGCGTCAGGCCCTCGGGCCAGCTGTCTTTGTGGAAAAAAAAAATCTAAATCAGACCTTAGCTTTTGTACAGCCTCAGGCCGTACAAATGAGACGTGCCACCTAGGAGAGATAAAGCAAGCACCTCCGAAAGTCATTATTCCAAAACCTTGGCTGTTTTTGTTACAATAGAGAGCCTTTGTGCAATGGTAATGAAATGATTTACACACCAAAGTTCTGGCCACAACATCTTGAATCACTTACGTGCAGGTAGAGTTTTTTTTTTGTTCCGTGCAGTGTTGCACTGATGTTTTTGTTTTTGCTATTAGAAAAGAGAGCAGGGTAACATTTTCTCAGTAGTCACATGGGGCTGCTTTCACACAAGTACAGCAAGATTGAATTGCTCACAGGAACATTCACTGACAGGAAATGCTACAATTAGACTCATAATATGTACATATCTTCTGCACATTGTTGCCTCAAGGCAACAGAAAAACACTAGTGTTCAGGGTCAAAGGTCATATGTGTAATGACAGGAATGTAAGCAGGCAGGCAGATGGATGGATTAAAAGATAGATAGATAGATAGATAGATAGATAGATAGATAATACTGTGCAAAAGTCTTAGGCACCCTATTGTTTTTAGATACAGCTTTTGTTACTGATGTTTTTTTAGTTCTGCATTATTGAATCAGTACAAAAATTTCCAAATGTTACTTCTCCAACAAAAAATTTAATGTTACACTAAAATTTTTATGTATGTTTTATGTATATTTTTATTTTAAGTTTTTATGTCAGTAACAAAAGCAACATATTACATAACAGAGCACTTTTCACACAAAAACATAATGAAGGCTGCTGGGTTTTGCATGTAAAAATAAAAGAAGCAATTGTGACAGTCAAAGTCTCCAGAAGATCTGTGATTCTTGCAGATTCTCCAAGACGCTCAGTAAAACTTACCAGCTAATTACTGTACAGTACGAAGCAGAAGTCTTAGGCATGTGTAAAGACTCGCCGTAAAGCAAAGACGCCTTCTAAAGGAAGTTACAATGTGTGCAGTTTTATAAGGAAATGAGGTGATAAGTTTTACTGAGCGTCTTGGAGAATCTGCCACAGCTCTTCTGGAGACTTTGACTGTCACACTTACTTCTTGTTTTTGCATGCAAAATCCAGCATTCATTATGTTTTTTTGTGTGAAAAGTGGTCTGTTATGTAACGTGTTACTGACATACAAACATTTTTTGTGTAACATTTAATTTTTTGTTGGAGAAGTAACATTTGTAAATATAATTTTTTTTGTGCTGACTCAATAGACATAGAACCGAGAGATAGAGAGATAGATAGATAAACAGATAGATAGATAGATATGCACTATATATACAGATGTTAGACAATGAAACTGAAACACCTGTCATTTTAGACCACAATAATTTATTAGTATGGTGTAGGGCCTCCTTTTGC
>JAOVYV010000050.1:3605133-3616696 GCA_025674545.1 Hassar affinis
CTGCCCTTGCGCTCAGAGTTGCCGGCTGGGCACCGGCTCCCCCATGACCCCGTAACTGGGAATAAGCGGTACAGATACTGACTGACCTTTTAACCATTTATATTTACATCTAAGATTGTAAGTGTAATATTTAATATATGCATTATAGCAACTATAAACGCCCATTCCCTTACTAGCCTCTCTTTATTTTTAATCTCTTTTCAAGTTAATAACACAAAACACACAGCTTGCCATGTTTTAGTGAAACTGCAGAATGCATCCTACTCTACCCCGAAGGCGTTCCCATGCTGGAAAACTTAAAGGAACCAGTTTAATATAATTACAGCAGCTAAGGATTTCATATAAATATAATAAATGCTGTTTAAGCCTGTTAAACGCAACAGGAGCTTATAAGTGGTGGTTAGAATTTAATATAAATAATCACTTTTAATACGTAACAAAATGTCCGAGATTGTTTATGCAGCGGCGGATCAGGATTTGTTTCTCGGTATTCATTCGATGTCTTCATTCATTCACACTTCTGCCAAATATTTCAACAGAAAAAAAAGAGAATTTTGAGCCAGACAAAAAAAAAGATTTATCATTTTATTGGAAATGATAAAATGATTTTAAATGTTTCAATGTGACAAACATACCATTTTTTTACACATAAAAAGAGGCCTGACTGTACAAGATTGTCCATACAAAGATAGCTAATTACTAACTTTTTAAACTGCACATATAAATATTTTACACTTGATATATGCTACATAGCTTACATTGCAGCTATAAAAAGAAAAAAAAAAACATAATCTATTTTGTTTATTTGGTTCAAAACATTTATGTAATGCCCAATTGAAGGTCGCAAAAATATTGCTAGCAAATAAATTAACTACACCTGTTAACTTTTAGTTAGACAAGGCTTGCATTTCGAGTGATTTCCTAACGTAACAGCGTCATCCCAAGTGTCCGGACTACTACGAGTGAATGAATTGTGGAATAAGTGCGTTAATATCGATTCCAAAACTCAGCAACGTGTTCTGCACTTCCATATGTGGGTAAGAAAAAAGCAAGGACGTTGGGCTGGGATTGGCTTTCTCGCACCTCACAGCATGGAAAGATTTTGCCTTTCAGTCTGATTTTAAAGCCCTAGCACCAAAAACACACGAAGGGCTGCCGTTAATTGAGCAGTCAAAGGCATTTACACAGTTTTCATATAGTGGTCAAGATAATAAAAAAATACATCCAAAGGCAAATTAGTGAAATCAAAAGGGCCACCTGAGAGAGAGAGAGCGAGAGAGAGAGGAATTTGTATCTTTATCCCGTACCTGAACCTTTATAATGGATATCACTAAAATGTGAGAAACAGGCGCTTGTGGTGCTTTTTTTATCCATTAAGTGGAAATACACTTAAAAGAGATATACATAAATATCCGACTACATTTGCGAAAAAAAAAAAAAAGACTGATAATGCAACATTCATGTACCAAAGATGAAAGTCCAACTGATTTGTGAAAGCTCACCAAATCAGCAAGAACAACATGTACATATAGACTCTCATGCAGTCAGTTAGAAGTAAAGGGCTTATTGGCATCCACAAATCCAAATTTGGCATATGCAGATGAAAAAAAAAAGTTTATACCTGCAAACACCTACGCTGACAGACAAGTCGCTTCAGCTCGCAGCAACACTAATAGTTCTCGCTGTAATGGTGCTAATGACAAACGTTCTTTTTGGCCATGTCCACAGACTCCATGTGAGTGTTCAAAGACTGATCAAAGAGGCGGTGGTTCACAAAGCTGAAAAGATGAAGCTCAGTGTTCACAATGCATGGTGAAAGGGACAGTACATTCACTTTTTTTTTCATTTACCATGTTGTCCAGAACTGACCTGAAAATGTTCTGGGTTGTTTTCTGTTTGGTTTTGTGTGATTGCATCTTCTTTATTTTAATTCCAGGCTCGTATTGTGTCATTGTGCCGTTTACTCCTTAGCCGCGTCTTATGGTTAACTTGAGGAAGTATGCTCTTGATATCCCGTAAGGAAAAGTTTTGTATGAAGGAACCTGGCTCATGTGTTTGAATGGGTTCGTATTCTCCAGAGTCAGTGGTGCAGCTTGGCCCGAGCGTTCGCGTTTGCTTGAAGTCGGTCGAAGTTCCGCAGAGCCAAACAATGCAAAGAGAAACTGCCACGGGTGAGGTCACTATTGAGGGACAAACGAAGCGCAGACCTTGAACAGGAATCCTGTGGGACATCAGGAGGCTAACATTGGTAGTGAATGTGCTGGTGTTGGTGCACTTTGCCGTCCACATGCGAGTGTGTGTGTGTGTGGATGTCTGTGAAGATCTTTGGGTAGACCTTGGGGCCGAGCAGGAGCTGTTGCTGCTGCTGCTGACTCAGGTACTCCTCGTAGCTCACGGAGCCCATGCAGTCCTTATCGGCTCCCGGCAGCGGCCGCTCTCTAGGAGGCTGGCGATGTCCGTTGGCCTGGGCAGAAACGATGGCTCCTGATGAACAGTGCTTTTTAGACTGGCAGAACCACAGTAGGATGGTGCCCAGGATGAAGACCACGCCAGCAGGAATGCCAATGATGACAGGCCAGGGGAGCCCGGGATACGAGACGGCAGGAGCGTGTGGGAAGTGGGGCTTGGTGTCTACAACACAAAGAGGAGATAGAACTTGAAAAACTTTTGACTTGAGTCTAAATAATCCATTTCCATCTTTAATCTTACTGAGAACATCTTACAGTCCATTTTATTTCTTTCAATGTATTGAAAATAGAGCTAAGGATTAAGAGACACTAATCTATTATCATTCATTTGAGGCAACAGAACAGCAGTGATACAGACCAGGCAGGACGGTGAGGAAGGCACTGCGGAAGCTGTAGCCCATAGTGTTGGCACCCAGGCAGATGTACATGCCTGCGTCTTCTTCCTTGGCGCGGGTAATGAGCAGCTTGTTGAGGTAGGAGCCGTCGGGCCGTGACCACACCTCCCCGGTGGGCAGCACTACGAAGCGGTGCTCGCCAACCTCGATAGTTGAATTGTACTTGCTCTCGTCGCCAGGCTCCACTCTCTTGAGCCATTGTATGACAGGTTTAACATCGCTGCGTACTTTGCACTGGAAGGACGTCGTGCCCCCGTAGTCTACTGTCGTGTTTACAGGATGAGTGCCTGTCAGGATGGGCTTAGAGTTGGTGCGCTCTGTAGATATAATAAACAGTATCGTTAAATTTAAAACCTGTATTAGGCAGAATAAAACCTGTATATACGTTTAATGATTCTAATAGGTCATCCATTAAGGGGAAGATGCCACGTTTTGCACAGGCAAGAGCAAGTTTCACCTCCCCCTTGCTTAGAGCAGGGGTTTGTGGAAACGTGTGTTTGTAAAGTCAGCAGGCACAGCTGGGATTTAATCTAGAGCAGATGGTAAATGAGATGGATAGAATCTTTCTAGCTCTCTGAATATACCACCAAACAGTAACCTTGTCATAGTCCTGTACACCAAACCAGTCTAACCACTCAATGGTAACAAAGCTGGTAATAAAGCCATACAACTCCCCACTAAACAGCAGCCCAATCCCCCAAATTACTCGTCATCCTTTATTCAGCATAAGCCACTACACAACAATCCAAATTCATCACATATTTATCACAAACTCCATTACAGCACTTGTATTCCACTCTGGCCACTGCATACTGAGCTCATTTTTATGTTCTCAATTTAGGTGACAGAAAACATCAATCTGTTGTGAACTCAACCAGGCTTTTAAAGGCCCCTTTTGTTTCGGGGCCAAACAAACAAATGAAAAGCAGATACTGCACATTAACCAGACACCTTTTCTTGGCCAGGCCTATTAAACTGACACATCGTGTCTGACACGTTCCGAGACAAGCACAGAGGGGAGAAGCAGATGACTTACGAATGACTTCCACTTTGTAGGTGGCGTTGATTTCTCCAGCACGATTGGAGACGTGGCAAGTGTATTTGCCGCTGTGCTCCGGCGTGAGGTTTTTAAGGCTTAACGTCCATTTCTTCTTGCGGCTCTCGCCCACTTCCTCGGGCGTGAGGGGCCTGCTGTCCTTCAGCCACACAATATCAGGTCTAGGATTTCCACTAGCCGTGCATTTCAGCCTCACTGAGCTGCCCACTGGCCGAGCTATCACCCGCTTCCTCATCTTGGCCGGCTGGGTGAACCGGGGCCGCACTGTAACAAAAGAAACACGACTTTAGCCCCTTCGGAAAAAATTATATCCTTTTTTGTGCATGCATGTTTGAAATAATAATGAAAGCAAATAAATGACAGGGAAAGGCTAGGGCTGCCTCTAGCAAATTACTAATCCATCGTCTGGACAGAAGATGTAATATGAGTAATATTACAGTCAACACTGGAAATTAGCTACTTGACTGTCAAAGTCCTATATTATATCCATATAACGTGCTTTGAAAACCATGCCCACTGCCAATTCAGCACAAAAAATATCAGCTTATCCCAAGTAAGTGTTTTTGCAGGATTTAGGGTCTGGGGTTATAAACTGTCTGAAGGCACCATGTAATTTTTCACAACATTGATAATGTTACAATGAAAATATTTCACACAAGGGCTGAAATGAAGCCCTTGTGGAAGCCAATATTATGGAGCAAAACGCCACCACATGAGGGCAATTTGACAAAGCAAACAGCAGCTGCTCTGAAGT
Source organism: Hassar affinis (assembly GCA_025674545.1). NCBI lineage: Eukaryota > Metazoa > Chordata > Actinopteri > Siluriformes > Doradidae > Hassar > Hassar affinis. Next base: position 3,609,808 of record JAOVYV010000050.1, read on the forward strand.
TTTACCAGGCCATTCGTTGCTGGCTGTTTATACTCACAGCAGAGTCCGAACAAACAGCAGGAAAGAACACACAATAGTGAACTCGGCTTGTCTCTCTATTGAGTGCAACAGTGCTCAGTGGGCGCTAACAGCTCGGACCTCATATCGAACTGGATAGTGACTGTCAAAGAGGAATGGAATGCTTCCCCCCTTGCACGATACTTAAATAGCTTGCTCTTTGGCATGCCAAATGCAATTGCCAAAGCATAACCTGTGTCTATAGTTAGGGAAGACTTACCAGAGATACCAGTATAGCTTAGGACATGAATGGCTGTGTCCTAAGTGGTCAAGCTATAGGGTATGAACTGGAAGGTTTGATTAAACATGAAGAAGCCGGCATGCTATTTCTAGTTTATAGCTTTTTTTTATAGCTGCCTTTTTTCCATACAGTAAATGATGTATATCCTTATATTAGCTTGCATGGGAAATTGGCCACTTGCCGCTTAAGAACTCATAAAGAAAATAATAAAATAAATTTATGCTTACTTATTTCCACCAAACCACATTCTATTTTACAATAGAAAACTGATGCGCAACCTCAAGTCATGGCATACGACTGTAAGCCCAAAAGAGCTGCTTATGAAACTCTTTGGCAAATAGAAAAGAATTCCTTCTTGATCTTTGGAAGCAATTACAGCTAGTAGGGCTAAAAAAGAGTTCAAAGGATGGATCAGAGAGAGTTCTAGCACCTTACCCAGTTTGCCCGACAGGTCAGTAGAGAACTCTGCATCTCCTGCCGGTCTGGTCCCATCCTTCCCTGAGCTCGAGTCATCTGTGCAGAGAGAAGACAGTGTCTTTGAAGCTTGCATATCAAAGCGCATCTCTGCATTTCAGTCATTCCTGTGTGCGCCACTGCTTCTGCGCTCGTGCGGATTTCATCTTTAACAGAAATGTAAATCTGGCTTGAGATAAGTCATTGAAATGACAAACATGATACAGTAGCTGAGAGCAGCGCTATGGCCGACATGTGATTAATTTGCCTACGGGTGCCAAAAGAAACTGTAAGACTCCACGTTAGCAAAAAAAAAAAAAAAAAAAAAACTATCCGAGATTTATTGTTCCGCAAGATGATTTATACACTGAGACTGAGATGCTTTTTGGAGAACCACAGTACGATCTGGATTAAATGTTGCGTGCTGGTGTAGCAAAGAAAACTCTCTAGAAAAAACAGAAATTATTCAAGTCAAGGCAATGAAAAAGAGAACATAAAGAACTGTGATTAGTGTGCAGGGGATTCAAAGACCTCTCTTCTACAGGGTACTTGCTCAGCTCCTAAGAGTAAGCTTCAAGAGGCTAGTGGGGAGGGATGGAGAGTGAAAAGTGTGAGTGGAAATTTGGGCCCTTTCTGCTCCGGTTACATCCCCCTCCTGCCAGCTCATCCATTCAACACATGACTGGCATTTTCAGAGCTGTCAGCTCTTTGAACCTGTCGGCAGGCCGGTTTGATCTGAGAGTGTACGCAGTTTAATGCTCCAACCTAGGCAGAGAAAAGACTTGGCCCATTACGCTTACAGCTTCATTATTGCTCTGCAAAACCCACTCTTCCCCTTTGCTGTGCCTCATCAGCACATAGCTCTTTTGTTCGGGTTTTTATACTCATCGGAACAATTACGCAGAAATTTTCGTTGGACCGATAACAATGGATTCCGGGCTTGGCCACAGACCGGCTCAACGCTTGTAGCGTGTATGTTTAGTATCATTCATAAAACGTTTCCTTAAGGCCAAAACAGCAGTTTGAGGCCTTGGGTCAGAACGTGTGCCAGTTTTCAAAGTTGCAATAACATATACATTCCCGCAAAAACTCATAACTGCTGCTTTGCCTGTAACGGCGAAGCCCAGTAGCCGACCAAAATCTAGATTTGATTCATGAAAAGTCAAGAAAGTGCACGGGTCTTCAGGTTTCTAAACAAACTTCGGTTTCCCTTTAATTAAGTACAACTGACGCTGCGGTGAGCTACATTTCACACGTTCACCAGCCTGCAGGTCTAACGGTTCTTAGCCGAGTGACTGAGCTGTTTGGATAACCCCTCTGTGTGTTTGCTTTTACATCTGCTGTAGAGACGACTGCAGAAAACAGGCCTTGTTCTACGGGAAACCTGAGTACACTAAGCCTTGTTTTTCTCCAAGATTATGTCTGTCAGATGTTTTAATGCTCAGGGGCCCTCAAGGTGATGAGGTAAATAGCTAGCTGCTAGTTAGCTAGATCATAAATGAAGCATTTCCCTCTTGCACAATCAAACACCCTGACTGGCCATGTGGAGTTCAGGGCAAGCTCGATTTTATGGTTCTTGCTATTTCCAGCAATCCGGGGCTGTCACGTATCATTCAGATCAATGATGAAACAATGTCCCTGCATCCACTTTTTTTCGCAAGTTCCTCCGAATGCAGCATGCTAATTGTTCTGTTTTCGTATATGTCCTTGTCAAGTAAGCAATGATAAATGAGTGTTTTGAAGGGCATGTATTTTTCACCAGAGGCCTCAAAAGGAGCATCAGTATGGTGGACTTGTGTTAGCTGTTAGTTTGGCTTTGATTTACTGAATTACAGCATGCAGCTTATGGAAACCATTACTGATTTTGGTGCTACACAGCCTCATATTAACAGCCAGCTCCAAATGGTGAAAATTTATGAGCCGTGGTCACAGTGGAGACATTGCTACATTACAGACTACAGTCATACTCCGAAATGAATAACAACTGACAAGCTGACAGATTAACTGCCTGTCAAGCGTATTTATATTCAACTAGACGAGTGGATCTTTAAAGCACTTTTTTATTTGCGGCGAGTGAAACAGCGTTATATGTTACACCAGAAATAACACACTGATAAAGTGAAGTAGCCCAAATATCACCTCAATTCTATTCTGAAGTCACTACACCTTTCATAATTCAACTCACCCAATACTGACAGGGTCACAACCTTTTTTTTCCTATTGAACTTGAAACATCTGTTGTATGGATAGGTCATGCAGAGAAAAAAACCTTGAAAGTACTAACTATATGCTCTGCTGAATATTTCCTCTTTAGTCTTCTCTTCCGTTTGACTTTAATTACTTCTGAATGAGTCTACAACAACTCGCAAATTAAGACACAAATGCATAACACAGCACCTGGGGAGTTTCAAAAGTTACAAAGAGCTATTGAAATCATTCTCCAAGTTCCTACAAAGGCTCTGACTATGACTTCTTCCATAACGTCACCTTCCTATTGACTCAGAGGCAGCATGATTAGCTACAGTCCTTCTCGCGTTGGCACAGTCCCTGACAGTCTGCCTCTATCCCCTCCTATGCTGTGGAGCACGAGACAGCTTTACTAAAGGCCTTACTTTGGCAAATAACGACTGACTTTGCATTAAGCATTTCCTTTCCTCTTTTAAGGATTACCGGTGCAGAGGGAGAAGATAATGACTGCAGTCTATGCAGTTTTCTGCCTCAGGCTTTCAGGAATCAAGATTGTATCAAGGGAATGGGGAAAGTCAGTAAAGATTTGGGATTTGTCTCCCAAAGGAATTACAGTACATAGTCAAGAAAAACAACAAGAGGTTTTTAAGGTTTATGCAGCCTTACTTCATAGCGAGACAAATTCACTGTGACCCTGACCTGGATAAAGCAGTTACTGAAGAGATTTTAAATTCACATTTCCCTGAACAACAGTCGTTTTACTGCATTAAAGATGTGACACGTGCATTTCAGAAATGAACAAGGGGTTCTGGCAAATCAGAAATGGTTATGATTTGGTATAGATAAGACCTCATTGATTCAGCAGAGGACCAAAAGCGTCTGACTGAAAGGATGCTGCCTTGACTGGACAGCCGCACAAGCCATAACATCATCCAGGAAGTTGAGCGCTGATGCTACACAGGCTCTTCTTAGTACACTCAAAGCTTCAGAAACACACGTTCTTGTGATTAGTTTGCGAGGAAGTAATGCTGACTGTATGAATGGCTTTGTTCGGTGTGTAAGACTTGTGTCTCATTCTAGCAGTGGTTTGATCACAGGCCATCACTGGTAATTATGGCCACCTGTGAGGGGATAAAGAGAAGCCTGCATTAGGTTTTTAGACCATGATGTTTTGCACACAGCCATTTTGGACACCAACTGGTCCTTGTACAACAACACTAGTGTGCTTGTTTTAGATTCATCCCTAATATTTAGTCAAAAGGAACATGGTAGAGAAAATCTGATGATGAAAGTTTCCAGCTGTAGAAGTGAAATTCAGTGTTGTGCAACTAGCTGATTGGTTGTAAAACTGACCAATCTTGCTGGGTATGGCATTACTCTTATCCCTTATCAATGGCAGTGACATCCATTCATAGCGATCGGGAGCACATGTATGCGGAACAGGATGGACAGCGGGTTTCTTCGCTGCCAGCAGCAGTTCGAAAAGATGAATTTTAAAACACTATGCCCATAATATTCTTATCTGTCATATTAGTTTTATTTTAATGTGCTGACCAGTCCTTCCAGCAAAAATCACTCAACATGGATCTGAATACTAGACTGGGTGAAGGGTAAAGATCTGTTCATTTTACTATGCTTTCTTATGACAGCCTTAGCCAGCACGGCAAAGGCCACTAAGGCATTTTGTTCCCCTTATAATGCAGGACCCCATGCTGATGTCCTCACAGCAGTGTTTAAGAAAGCAACAACATGTTATCACTAGAGGGCCACTCTGTCTGAGGCCAGAGGCCTCCGAGGTGAAAATACACCGCAGGATCAAACGTTAGTGAGGCACGTAACAGAGACTGCTTTTTATGTTTGTACATCTTCCCTTGATTCTTTTAAGACAGTGACATTCAGTTATCTTTGTCTTGTCTAGAATCTTCTCTTTTATATGCATGTATTATTACAGAATACAGGTTTTAACAGCATAGTCAGTGAGCATGTGGAAATTGGGCAGTAAATGTCAACCCTGATATATTTTAGAGGTTTACACTCCGCGAGTTAAGTATCATGTTCTGCACATATCCGCAGTAAAAGATTCTCGATTGGCTCGCTCTTCGTGAAGCTCAGCACGCAGCAGCAGTTGGAAAGCACATTTTCTTCATGCCTTTGTTTGGCGGCTGCTTTATAAAGTATTCGCACTTCATTTTTACGCTGTGAAATATTCAAGCGGGGAGATTTCTAAAGATGGCTATACACGGGATGCTGAAGAGAAGTGAACGTAAGGACAAGCCCCACAAGACGGGAGGGTTCAGGAGGAGTGTTGTGTGCACAGCAGCTCAAATTCAAAATCGAGTATTGTATTAATTCTAAACATACTGAAGTAGGCAGAATAACACAGAGTACTGGACTGACTGAGTTAAATATCAAGTGTATCACAATAACATTTAGCATGAAGCAGGAGGAGATCGGTGGCATTTCTGGGCCCTGGACGCTGCCCACCTCTCTCGCTGACCCCCTCCCATTCACCCACTCGGCCCAGCTGCCTGCCTGTAACTCTAGCAAACATCAAGGACAGGACGGAGCTTTACTGAATTAACATATCTCAGATATTGATTGCACCATGGTTCCTTTGAAACGGACACCCCCCCCAGTGCACTCTGAACTCACGCTCGTTCTGACCAAATTGTTTAGGAATAAAATGACGCCTTAAAAGGTGTAAGACTGGAGGTGTCCGTTACTTGCTGAGTAAAATTCAGTTAGTGAAACTTTAACTTAATCAAATGCTAAACTGTAGTCAGTATACTGAATGAGCTTTAAAAACCTTTATTATAACATGGCATAAAAATACCAGCCACATACTTGTGTGTGTGTATATACTGTACACACACACACACATATGGCTGGTATATTTACACCATGTCTTAAAGGCTTTTAAAGCTCATTCAGTAATGAGAATTATTTACTTATTGAAAAAATACAATCCAGTATTAACATCTTCAAAACATGACCCTTGTGTACACTCCCAACACCTCTGTCCTTGTTAATAGCAGCGCTTTTTTGTCAACTATTTGGGTGGTTTGAGTCTCGGTTGTAGCTCTATGGATGTTCTTTACTGTGCCAAAGTGGTGGCCTTTCAAATGTATTTTCATCTTGGAGAACAAGAAGAATGGAGCCAAGCAATGATATGGAGCCAAGTCAGGGCTTATAGGGTGGATGTGGAAGGACTGGAATGTTTTTTTTTTCAGCCAGAAATTCTCTCACAGTCAGTGAACGTCTTGGGAACAAGTTTTGCACTAACTTTCCTCATGCTCACGTACTGTGTGATGATTTCATGAAGGATGGGTTTAGTGAGGGCTATCTCGCGTGATCGTCGTGACATTCATTTGTCGGTCATGGTTCAGTAAAGACGTCACCGCAGCCACATTTTCACGTGTTCGATGTGCATGGACTTCAAGTTTCAAGAGTTTCAGATGCACTATAACCAATTCGATCACGTACCGTTGCGCCAAACTTGCTTGCGCTTCAGCAGGGTTTCACAAAAACAATGGTCTGGGAACTTGTGAAGGCTAGAATGCAGCTGAAAATGGTCTTACCATTTACTGTGCACAAGTCTTAGACACCCTGTAGTTTTTAGGTACAACCTTTGTTACTGATGTTTTATTTCAGTTCTGCATTATTGAGTCATAAAAAAAAGATTTCCTAATGTTACTTTTCCAACAAATAATTAAATGTTACACTGTATATTGTATATTAAATGTAACGAAAGCAACACAATACATAACAGCACAGATAAAAAAACATAATGAAGGCTGATGGGTTTTGCATGCAAAAAAAAAAAGAAGTACAGGGGTTAGACAATGAAACTGACTGTCATTTTAGTGTGGGAGGTTTCATGGCTAAATTGGACCAGCCTGGTAGCCAATCTTCATTAATTGCACATTGCACCAGTAAGAGCAGAGTGTGAAG